>JBDJHY010133913.1:0-13452 GCA_039654485.1 Withania somnifera
CCAATGCGCCTCTCCTCCTATAAATGATGGACTTGAAACTAAAATGGTATCTGATGATGGTTTTCTGGCTACTACGGCTCGGTTATTACACTTGCACCATCCATGTATTGACATTATGTAACAACCTATCATGTATCTGACGCTGCTCTAATTAAGGACTTGTTCAACCCTATAGCATGAGCTAAATAGAGGATGGACTTGAAACTATAGTTGTTGACCAGTCCTTCGATGACCTTGGTATTTGAGAGATTCAATGTTGCCACCGTTGTTGCTTCCACCAATGCGCCTCTCCTTCTATAAATGATGGACTTGAAACTAAAATGGTATCTGATGATGTTTTTCTGGCTAATACTGCCCCTGTTATTATACTTGCACCATCCAGTTCATCCATTACTTCTGTCGTTTCTACTAGTGGGATTGTCTCTGTATCATATGAGTTATTATGAATTTTGATGCGCAAACAATATGACACTACTACACAATCGTATAGATTCTTTAGAGAAAAGGTCCATGGATATATCGCAGGAACTTAAGGTCTCTGACTTAGAGTCTCTTCAGTAAGAGCTGGAAGATGATATTACAGCCCTTTAGGACCAAACTACTCCGTTAATTGGTGCTTCACTTTTTAGTATGGAGGAGGAGATAGTGACATCCAAACAATGGTTCGATATATTTTGTTGAGGATGATTCTCCTATTTCTAGAGCACAAGATTAAAGACCTCATGATTCATATATTAATGAGAGACTATGAGGTCGTAGAGACGGAGGTATTTCCAATCTGATAGGAATGTGTACCATGGGTATCGAGTGGATAAGGTGATGAGGAAGGATGCTGAGATAACACAGATTGAGGCACTGAGGGTTGGGTATTCATCAAGTAGAGTGTCGTTTTCCACTGTAGAGAGTTTTATCACGCCTACTTGGCCATATCCCAATTCTTATTGATGTTATTTCTATGGGACCTGTGGGTACCACTTTTATTGTGTCGAAAGACACTCCTACTTATATTGTTGCATTACCTGAGGGTACGATTTTAGATGAACCGGTGCTGAAAGGAGACATTCTTGATACAGGTGATGATCCTTCGGATAAGTCCACTTCATTGATTACACCCCCCATCAGTGGTTCCAACTTAGAGAAGTCGGGTCTGACATGACCCTGTCTGAGAAAACTAACACTAGATCCTAAGGCACCACAAGTATTTACAAATCCTTTATTCTTTCATTGGTATGTACATTGGGTACAATTCGCCTCTTTTCTATTGAGGGTGGGGTTTCCTATTCTAGGGGATTTCTGTTGTCATGTTTCATTTCCCCCAAGTGCTATCATAGTAAAACTGCCATTTATAGGTTTTATACTAGTAGATGTTTTCTTTTGTTAATATGCATGCAGTCTAGTTCTTAATATTTTTTAGAAAAGAGCAGAGTTGGTTTGATATCTAATTTTAGTTAAAAATTGTCCCTCTGAAAAATTTTGATTTGTTGTGTATACACTCTTTATGTTATTTGACCCTTAGGATCTCTATTGACATTGAATATACTGACTTGTTTACTAGAACTTGTGTTAGGATTTGTATTAATGAACTAACAGTAGATAATGTACCTAGATTCCATGAGAGTGCGAGGTTATATGCTTCTCAGTTCCCCATGTATGTAGAAGCCAGAACTTGCCAAGTTGGTCGCACTAAATGTCGTAGGATGGTTTATTAGGAGATGACCATAGGATGGTTTTTGCTTGTCTAGTCTACTTTAGCCTAAAAGAACTAACCAAATGAAATATGTATCCCTTGACCCCTATTTGAGCATGTTAGATTTTCTTTTTTAACCCTGTTAGCCATACCGTTATGATTTTAAAATTTCCCTTTACATCCATTGTTCCTTCAAGTTTACTACTCCTCAACTCAGGTTAAAAGCCTAAAGTTGAGGTTGGGCAGAATAAGGGTGGCAATAAAAATATTTGAAAATCAAAAGTAAGTGTGCTAAATAAAGCAAAGAAAAGGTGTGGTGTAAAGCAGAAAAGAAAAGAGGAATAAAAGGAAACAAATCTTGAAAAAAAGATAAAGACAAAGAGAAAAAATACCTCACCTGCATCATTACAGGAAGAAATAAGGTGAAAAAGAAATACTTTATGATAGGTGGATCAAATAGCATAGTACCAAGCAGGGTTAGTCACTATTTCCTAAAATATACCACACCCAAGTCTGAGCCTGCATTGCAAGATAAAAATGTCCTATAGTGATCCTAATATTGTTGTCTGAAAACCTAAGTGTTGAAAATTAGGGCAAGCCTATGGTCTATGTACACACAGTGACTTCTTTCTCAGAGAGATCACTATTGTAGTCCCAAATCAGTATTTGATGCAATGCGAGAGAGACTTCTTTGATGTGAGGTCATCTTGGCTATACTATTTGCTTGTTATTCGGGTATGTTTATATAGATATGATGTGTTATGTCTTGTTTTAGGAAAATGATGTTCAGTGACTATTTGGACAAGAATTGTAAAACTTTTCTGAAAATTGATATTACGATACACAGTAAAAACTATGGGATCAAGACCACAGGCCGTACTAAAAATCGTGAGATGGATTACTGAAGTTGGGTAATTTGGAGGTTTGACATATGGACAAAGACCATGGATCATAAGCTAAATAGTATGAGTCATGCTGTGGGATCGTGATGAGAAGTTCAAAGCACTAGAAGTTAGACGTGTAGGCTATGATCAACAGCATGAGTCCATGGGGTTGACATCATTGATTGTACTGTTGGTCCATGGTATTGAAGATGAAGGTATACACTTTGAAGGTTTGACTCATGGATCGACAGGACAAACTGTATGGTGCATAATATGGGTTATATTGTTTGTCGTAGTATGTGACCTGAAGAAATGATTTCCAATTTCAGAGAACGAGCCAAATGGTAAGCTTACACGGACCGTAAGTTGCATACTGCGGTATGTATTGTTAGTCGCCGACATTGTTTACCCTTTTTGTAGGATTTGATTCCTATTGCATATAAATACTTAAGGTAGGTTTGTTTCAGTTACACACTCTTACAAATGTTTTGTATGTATCCTCTCATTGTTTTGAGAATATATTACAAGACTTCATCTTTTTCATCTTTTCTTTGTTAATCAAAAATTCTTATTCCATATAAAACATTGAGATTCGCTATTCTACTATTGTAAATGTTATTTCTTCTTTAACTAGTATTTGTTATGATAACTTTATTGTGAGTATCCAAATCACCACAACCAGGGAAGTGAAAAGCATGACGTATCAACAAAGTAGGTTTAGGTACAATTAGCATTTCTTGGTTTGAACTAGAGCATTGTAGGGCTCTTCATTTTGAATTTTTTATTACGGTGTACAACATTAAAAACATGCTCGTATTCTTTACTTTCGTTGTCGGGGGTAGAGATTAGGAAAAGGAAATACAATAGATATTTAGAGATTCCATCTAATTAACTTGAGACATGGCGGTGATAGCTAGATCTGAGATCAGTAATCAGGGTATAGTATGGAACCCACTATGAGACCTGCCGGATATTAGTATAAAGTCACCTAATTAGGCTTGTTGGATTTTAAATGAAATTAAACTGTAGATTTTTCACGAATAACACCTAGATAGAATTCTAGTACTGAACTTCTATGGAATGAAGACGTTACGGGAAATATATTCCTAGTGTATTATCATATTGAACTTTATCTTGTTAAATGATAAAACTTCAACTAAAACCCCAATTTACTTTTATCCAATATTTTACTTTGGAGATACTTACTACGATAAAGTAACATGCTAGTAGGAGTATTTCACCATATACCCTTTGGGATCGACCCCAAAGCTAGGTTGGGTTTTATACTTGTCAATATCTACTTTACGCTTTGGTGTAGTTTTGGGAGACATCAATCTAGCAAGTTGCTTCCTCGATCGGGAAATGCCTTTATCAAACCTTAACCATAGGTATCTCTCTAAACCTCGACCTCCTAACATCCCTATCTCGAATTGCAATCGGCTCCTCAACAAAGGACATAATCTCATCCAACTGAATTGGATCCCAACAAAGCACGTGAGAGTAATCCAGAATATAATGTCACAACATAGAAACATGAAATATCATATGGATGGATAAAAAAGTAGGAGGTAGAGAAAAATAATAGGAAATATCTCCAACCCTCTCTAAAATCTCAAACATCCAAATATACCTGGGGCTAAGCTTGCCCCACCTACCAAACCTTATCACACAATGCATATGAGACACTTCCAGGAATACCTAGTCACCAACACCAAACTCCAAGGAATGAAGTCTACAATCCTTATATCTTTTCTGCCTACCCTGAGTCACCTGAATTCTATTTGGTATCATAGAAACCTTATCAAGAGAATCCAAAGAAAATATGTAGTCTAAACTCTAGCCTCAAAACCATCAAACTACCCAATAGAGTACCTATACATCCTACCATATAATGCCTCACATGGCACCATCTGGATGCTAGAGTGGTAGATATTATTATATGCAAACTCGACCAATACTACATGTTGGTCCCATAAAACCCTAAAGTCAAGTACATAGGCTGTCAACATATCCTCCAGGATTGGAATAGTCCTCTTGTATTGGCCATTAGTCTATGGGTGGAGTTTTGTACTAAACTGGACCTATGCATCCATCTCCCACTAAGCATTCCTCTAGAATAGGGATTTAAACAAAATTCCACCATCTTATATGAGAGACACATGAATCCTATATAACCAAACCACCTCTTAAAGATATGTCTGAAATAACCTCTTTGCATTATAGGATGAATAAACCAAAATAAAGTGTGTAGACTTAGTTTGCCTACCAAAATAAACAAAATGGAGTCATGACATCTAAAAGTGCATGTAAACCTTGAAATGAAATCCATACTCACACCCACTTCCACGTAGGAATAGGAAGCCTCTACATCAAACCATCCTGTCTCTGGTGCTTGAACTTAACCTGCTAGCAGTTCAAATATTGATATATTAAATATGTAATATTCCCCTCAAACTTTTTCAAGTCTTGATACATCTTATATGCCCTTGGGTGAATAAAATGTCTAGAATTGTGATCCTCGGGCATCTGAACCAATAGGGGAACGAATGGCCTAACCATGCAATACCTAATCTCAAATTGTCTCAAACTGGTGCTATCAAATATGATTACGTAAAGAAGAACAGGATTTAAAAATTGGAAAAAATTCTCCCGAAATCTTACAAATCCAACCTAACAAACTGATTTTCCAAAGACTGGATGTCATAGTCCAATGGTCTCTCTAAAATTTATAAAGAAGCCAAACTACCCATATTATCTGTCTTCCTACTTAATGCATTCACTACCCTATTTGTCTTGCCTATATGGTACATAATAGTTATATCACAATCCATTAGTAACTCAATCATTTCTTTGTCTCTAATTGAGCTCCCTATGGCTTATAATATACTTAAGTATGATCGTCAATGAAGATCTTGCATTGAACACCTTACAGATAGTGCCTCAAGCTAGTAAGTGTAAAAACTACGACCACCAACTCCATGTCATAAGGGGTAGTTGTGCTACTGATCATTCAGCTACATCCAAGCTTAAGTAATCACCAAGATCTACTGCATCAATTATTCCCCAAACTGCCACTAGTTGCATCACAATAAGGTTTGGCCTTCTACTGGTAATGCCAATACTAGCACTAATGTCAATAAGGCCTTAATCTTGAGAAAAATTGCCTCAGAATCCTCTAACAACTACAAAGTAACATCCTTTCTAGTCAATCTAGTCAAAGGAACTTCTATTGATAAAAAAACCCTCAATAAAGCATTTGTAGTACCCTTCTAACCTAACAAAGTTGTGGAGCTTGGAAGGAGAAGCCAGTCCAGGAGCTTTACTTTGCTTTATTTTTTAGAAGAAAGAGACCAAATGAGAGTCAAATTCAAGGGCAAGTGATAGAAAGGATAGTCCCTCGCCAATCATAAACTGTCTGAATTAATGTTGGGTGTACAATAATCCCATCTTTATACCCCAATTGTCCTAGGAATGCTACAAACTCTTATAAAAACTTATATTTGAGAATTTGGTATAAAGTAAAAAATCCCTCAAAGCTTGGAGCACGATCCTAAACAACTACTCATGCTACTATTTATTTCACGAGTAAACAACTATATCATCGATAAACAATATTAAGAAGGAGTCCAAGTATGACTTGAGAACTATGTGCATCAAGTCCATGAGAGTTATCGAGGCATTGGTCAACCTAAAAGGAATGACCAAGAACTCATAATGACATTAACGAGTCCAAAATATAGTCTTAGGGATGTCGTCATCCGTAATACTCAACTGATGATATCAAAATCTTAAATCAATAATAGAATACATTGTTGCACCCTGAAGCTAGTCAAACAAATAATAAATCCTCGACATCAGATACCTATTCATAATTTTCACCTTATTTAGCTATCGATAATCAATACACATTTGCATCAACCCATCATTATTTATAAAAAATAATATCAGGTCACCCCATGGTAAAGCACTCATTTGGATAAAACCCTTATCTAAAATATCCCTGGTGCTGAGCCTTCACCTTCCTCAACTTAGCAAGAGCCACATGGTAAGGAGTAATAGATATAATCTCAGAGCTTGGCTCCAACTCTTTGGAAAATTAAATATCATGTTCGGGTGGGAGGAGCATTAGGTCCATCGAAAAACATCTAACAACTCATAAATAATTGGCACAAAGTCGAGAGAAGGAGCTTTAGCTCTGACATTTCCAACATAATGTAATCTAAAAATTCTCCCTCCAAAACTCTCTTAACCTAAGGGTAGGCGATGATCCCTAGTTGAAAGAATACTACCACACAATCAGGATACACCAAGAACAACTAAGGTAAAGATCTTGGCATAGCAATTCAAAACCATGTGGTGAGGGGATAACCAATCCATTCCTAGTAATATATCAAATTCCAATATATTTAACAAAAGCAAATCAATCTAGGTATCATATCCCCAAATAGAAACCAAACAGGATCTCATAAGCAGATCTACTACTAAAGAGTCCTATATTGAGGTAGCAACAGATAAAGACTCAGATAGTGGCTCCCTATCCATCCAAACAGAAGGTGAAATGGTAGAAAGACATATAAAAAATTTATATCTTCGATAAAATAAAGATGACATTGACCGATGGCACATAAAAGTCATACCTATAATAATAGCATCCAAGGCCCATGCCTTAGGCCTTCCAGGAACCGCATAGAACAAACGGAGACTGTTACCTAACTCACCCCCATCTCAACCTCTAGATCTATCTCACTGACCCCCACCATGAGTATATCTATGTAATGACCCATTTGTTCATTCCTTATCAGGAGATAACTTCTTAAACGATAGCGAATGGAAAAGAGTTGCTTTAGGCAAGGACTACAAACCCACGAACCTAATAGTTGGATTTATCTTTTTTGTACTTAGAGTTTTTTGGTAGTTTCTTAATTCATTTATGACTTGTTGGGACAAATATCTTGGTGCCCTGGCGACTCGTTTTCCCGTTATTTTAGTTTTCTTATTTTGAAGTTTTAGTTTTAAAATAGTGGAACTCGAGAGTGAAATTGTAGCTAACGGGCCTCGAAATCAAATGCTAATATTTTTGTAAGCTCTGGAATATTGTATTTAGTCTAAGTGGACCTTAAGTTTGTGTTCCAGGCTATTTTTTTGAGCTTGGGATGTTTTGTGGAAATTCAGCCCAACCAAAGCTCATTTTGGAGTCTGGCTGGTCTTTTGGTGAATGGAGCATTGGATCAGGATTTTAATGATTCCATCAGCTCTAAAATTATGAACTTGGGCTATTAGGTCATTGGTTTTCTTCCTCGGGTGTTCGAGCTTATTTTAGGTTGGTTTGTGGAAGTTTCCAAGTTAGGCCCTTTTCGTCCTTTTGAGTCTTAGGGTCCTTTTAGCGTATAACTTCCTTCGATGGTAATTTCATCAATTATGTTAGGTTTGAAATATGTTTTCCACCCAGAATGTGTATTTGATTCATTATTGTTGGTTTGTGTTTGGTTCTAAGCTTTCGGTTGATTAATTGCTGTTGATGAAATTTTCTACAAGAAGTGTTGCTCAGAGCGATCTCACCCTTACTAGCATGATCGCGATAAATCCTTTTCCTCATTTAATTGCGATGAAGCTTTCCTTGACCCAATCACACTATCCTTAATTTCTTCTTTAGCACGAATGCGCCTAGTCGTGTGCAGATATAAAGCTGAGAACTTTGACTTTTTGTCATTTCTATCATCTCCCTACTATAAGATCAACCCCTCTCTCTTTAGAAACTGTTGCCTTGGGTTTTTGGTTCTAGGGGAGCTTCATGGATCAGTTGATACTACATCCCAGCCTTCAGTAAGTGTGCCTCATCTCTTTGAGGAGCTTGGTTTCCTCCCCTTTAATGGATTCCCTTGGGCAGAGGCCCTGAGATTAGCACTTATTAAGAGGATGGTGTTCGTACTACATCATACTACTCTATTTTACTTTCCTGCATCCCCGTGTATTACCTTCGTATTATTTGTGCTCACCGAGATTAATTTGATAGTGGGTTTTATTGTGCTTTTTGTACTTACCGATGGTATAGGACACCAGATAGGTTTTGTTTGTTTACTTTCAATTCCTTAGTTAGCTATATCATATTGTTCAATCCTTTATTCGTATTGCATACATATATATCCTTATGGTTAGTAGGGTCTTGGCTTAGCTGGATCACAGGTATGTTTCCTTACTTTGATTTTGGGTTTTTGGGTACTGGTCACTCTGGATCGTGTTCACCATGTTTTAGTTCATGTAGATATATACTTACACTTCCGGTATCTTACCTTTATGTATATCTATTAATTTTACTGCATTCCTACTATCATTGACCTATTTTACTTCCTCGCCTTTATTACTTACATTTTATTTTATCCTAGTCTGCCTATGATTCCTACTGGGTACCTTGTTCGTACTCATGCTGCACTTCTGTACTATTTTTTTGGTGTAGATACCGGTAGGGGTTATTGAAGACGCCGTGATTGTACAGAGTAGATACAATTTGTGTCGGAGATTATGGTGAACTTTGCTATCTGAGCAGACTGTGGTTTCCTTAATCATCTTGCTTGATTTTATGTATTATAGGTCGTGTGTTGTATTACTTTTATAGGAGTTTCTTTGTATTTCAAATCTATTCAATACTCTGTATAGTCTCTCTATTTGACATTGACACTAGGTTTTGGATTCGGGTTGTGTATGTAATTATTCTGCTTTCGTTCCTTTATGTTTCATCTTATGTTTTTCTACTTTGTTGGATGATTCGAGTGTTTATAGCCCATTGCATGTAACTCTAAGATATAGGGTTAGGCTTATCTACTGGTGGTTTGTAGACTTCATCATAACCTGAAGTTTTGGTCATAACAATCTACCACCATGATCCAACTTCTAGCTCATAGCGACACAACTGTCAAAGGTTGGGCTAGCTGTGTAGTTGGCTGAAGCATACCTCTTAGAGAATAGCCTCTTAATTAATTCCCCACAATATGACATTCAAAATAAGGCCCTAATGGCATACCCTGGTATAAGAACTTTTTGACCCAGGATAGCCACCATGGCCTGAAGCCCCAAAACTAACCCTCGATATCTTACCCAGTGTCGGACTAGTGTAACCCTGCTGAGCTAGTTCTAAAGTCTAGAGGGTTTCCTGAAATGGCCTACTATACTGGTGTTGGTGTTGATACTACTACTGGAACCCATGAACTCCTGAGTAAGAGCCACTAAAACTGCCATAATGGTAAGGCCTCTTATCGTTGCGGCCATGGGCCTCTCAAAGAGGGGCCTTCACTTTATGAGCATGTTTAACCATAGTTTAAAATCAATGTTCATTTGATATTGACAAAGTTGTATCCTCCCTAAGTTTGTTCCTCATATCCCAAGAAAATCGATGGATCACTCCTTCTCAATAGGCATAAACTCAATACCATGCACAAACAAACAATGAAACATGGCCTAAGACTCTGCAACTGTCATTGATCCATGTTTGAGGTGTATAAAATCCTCCCTTATACAGTCCCGCTCATCCAAGACACATAATTCTGCATGACGATATCATAAAATAAAGTCTAGGTTATCAAAGGTGGCTGAGCTTGCCTACAAGTCATGTGGGCTTTCCGCCGCTACTTTGCCACCCCTCTCATCTGAAATGTACTGTAAGCAACCCAATGTGTATCCAAAATACCAAGGTTTTCCAACTTTTCCTCACAACCTGTATTAAACTCATGCGCATTTTCTTTGGGAGAGCTAATAAACCTCGACAGGTTCAAAGCAAGAAACAAATTTAGGAACTTCTACTCTATATCTATCATAGGTGTCTATGGTGCTAACGGCTAAGAAATAGTAAGTATAGGAAAGACTTGAGCAGGAGGAGGATCCACAGCAGCAAGCTACACTCCCGAACTTGATACACATAGGGTTTCCCCATGAGCAGATGCTTGGACCCCTTTTTATGGATTACCCCAAAATATACGCAACAACTATAACAATATAGCCTTAACATCTGGTGTGGGCAATGGTATTATTATCGATAGTTCCTGGGTTGTCCCTATGCCCATAGGATGTTGAAGTGTAAACTCAAGAAGCTGCTAGTCTGGAACCATCTCTTGGATCTATGACTAACTCTGGATCCCTGATAGTGTTTTAGTCCTTGTGGATGTTGTAGTATGACCTTATATCAAGATGAAAGACTCACCCTTATCTGTCTCTGATGATCTTATTCATACCATCTGTAAAAGAGTAAAGGTAAAAAAATGAGCTTTCTAGATCCCATATAGGATATAAGCACGATATAGGATCCAAAAAGAGAGTTATATTCCTAATATGTCACCATAGCCTCTAAGGGTAGGACTCGAACGTCTCTGTACCGATCCATATAATCCACTAGAAATTATTGTTGCAACACTAAGACTAGTGAAACCTATCTCTACTAATAAGTTGTAATGACCTAATTTCTTAGGTCATGATGGAACCTACTATCCCACCTATAAGTGAACCAACCCCATAGCCCAGAATAATAGCTAATTGCCACTACAACAAATAAGGCTCAGCACTAGAAAAAGAAAGTAGTAAATAACAAGTGGAAGAGGAAATGAAATATATGATATGATAATAAAGTCAATATATCCATCCTATGACCTAGTATCAGGTAGGCTAGATTTATTTATGTGCATTGTAGACTGGGATATTATTTTGTGCTTGTGATATGGATAGTAGTTTAGGTTGGGTTTTATGTTGATCGTTTAGTTTATCTAACTAGTGATATTTTTATTGGATTCAAAGGGCCCATGAAAGGATATAGAGGGTGAAGGGTTGTGTGTTTGGGTCTTGGCCTCTCCGCGTGGGGGCCAAGACCTTGGGAACTATTTGAGTTTTTATGCATAGAGTGTGGTGAGATAAGATCTTCGATGGTGGGCTTTGGCCAATCCTAGAATCCAGTTACTTTTTGTTTTTATTA
The DNA here is from genome assembly GCA_039654485.1 of Withania somnifera. Classification (NCBI taxonomy): domain Eukaryota; kingdom Viridiplantae; phylum Streptophyta; class Magnoliopsida; order Solanales; family Solanaceae; genus Withania; species Withania somnifera. Next base: position 11,525 of record JBDJHY010133913.1, read on the forward strand.
TTATTAGCATTGTTGTTACTATATTATGTTAAGGCACCTATATTTTATTGTTTGGGGATGATTTTGGCACTAATGGGGCTCAAACCCTACATTTTATTAGGGGTGCAGACCCTGAGTTTTGTACTGATAGGGTACAGACCCTACATTTTATTAGAGGCATGATCCTCCGAGGTGCGCACCCTAAGTTTGGCACTGATGGGGCATATACCCAACATTTGATTAGAGGCGTAGTCCTTCAGGGCGTGGACCTTGAGTTTATAATTTATGGGAAAGAGACCCTACATTTGATTAGAGGCGTTGCCCTCTGGGGCATGGACACTGAGTGGGTACAGACCCTACATTTGATTAGAGGCGCAGACCTTGAGTTTAGGACTATTTAGGCGGAGGCCCCGAGATCAAAATTTGAGAGGATGGTGTTGTAACTATATGATACTACTCAAATTTACTTTCATGCATCCTCGTGTATTACCTTCATATTGTTTGTGCTTACAAGGTTTAAGGGGAAAGTCAAGGTGGGTATTGTTGTGCTATTTGTACTTACCGATGGTATGGGAAACCAGGTAGGTTTTGTAAGTTTACTTTCTGTTCTTTACTTAGCTATATCCTACCTTTCGATCATTTATTCATAGTGCATACATATATTTCCTTATGGTTAGTTGAGTGTTGTCTTGGCTGAAGTACATATATGTTTCCTTACTTCGATTTTTGGTTTTCGGGTACTGGTCACTCTGGATCATGTTCGCCATGTTTTATTTCCTATAGATATGTACTTACACTTCTTGTATCTTACCTTTATGCACATCTAATAGTTTTACCGCTTTCTTACTATCGCTGACCTACTTTATTTTCTCGCCTTTATTACCTGCATTTCATTTTAGTCTAGTCAGCCTATGATGTCTACTGAGTACCTTGTTTGGTACTCATGCTGCACTTTTGTACCATTTTTGTGGTGCAGATATCAACAGGGGTTATTGAAGATGTTGTATTCAGCAGAGTAGATGTAGTTAGTTGCGGAGATTACGGTGAGCTTTTCTGTCCAAGTAGATCGTGGTTTCATTAATGTCAGCCTGCTTTATTCTGTCTATGGCATGAACTATGTTGTATTACTTTTGTGGGAGTTGCTTTGTATTTCTATCTTTTGTATACTCTATATAGTCGCTCTATGTGATTTCTTTTACTTCCGTTTCTTTATGTTTCTGCTTATGTTTTTTCACTTTATTGGATGATTTGAGTGTTTATAGTCCATTGTGTATAGCTCGGGGCTATTGGGTTAGTCTTGTCTACCGTAGGGTTGTAGACTCCATTATGACTTAAAGTTTAGGTCGTGACAGAGTGGTATTAGAGCCTAGGTTCATTAGTCTCTTTGGAATATGAGCAAGTACCTAGTAGAGTCCTAAAAATTGGTGCGTAGACATCCGTATCCAATCTTCGGGAGGCTATGTGTGCCTTAGGAACTACTTCTCTCTTTCAAATCCTATTGTGCGTTGTTATCCATATTATTCTTGAAACTAACCTTGGCTTCATTGCTTCGCAAATGGTCCGTACAAAGGGTCTTTCTTGGATTGTCATGCTCCCCGAAATAATTAGGATGGGATAGGAAACTATGCTCCATTGGTCCCCACTGCCTTAACTATTTCCCAGCCGCAGGCACCTCTGGCACCACTACCACGACCTGTTCAGCCATTACCTATCGCATTCAGAGAGCTATTATGGTAGATGGTCTAGATACTAGATAGTTCAGTAGCAGACAGGCTGCAGTTATCTGCTCAGGGAGTGGCGTAGGATGCACCACCTCCCCCAGCTTTTGCAGCTCTAGGAAAATGTATCATTTCAAACTACTGCCGCTGCTCCTAAATGTAATGACCCTCATGGTCATTTATGATAAATATGCGACATTTTGCATTTTAGAGTGTTTTGGTAGTTTCCCC
>JBDJHY010133923.1:0-13451 GCA_039654485.1 Withania somnifera
TTATCTTATTTGAGTACCATTTATGTTATCTAACTACTTTATGTTTATGTAAGTACTGGTTATTTTATGGGTTATTATGCGTGGGTTATGGCCTTCCATGGACCATGTTGATCTAGGCTTGCGGATAACCAGATGAGGGGTATACAGAGGAGTAGAGGTATACAGGTTGCGGTCTTTCAAGTTGTCCTAGATGACTAGGCTTGTGGGAACGAGGTAGAAGTGAAGGATTTACTCACCATCATCACATCATATCATCTTGCATACCTTGTTTGTACATGTAGTTTACTCGTCATACTCTCTGGTAGGATGGGCTGCCAGAGGATTGCATTCATTCTTATTTGTATTATTTTTTCATAAGAGATTTTGTGGAGGTTATTTCTTTACTATTTTGGCTATGAGATACGATTACTTGATAAATAGATCTTGTGGGATATCTTTTATGTTTATTAGCTAGATCCTTGGGGATCCCTGTTATGTCCTTTGATTTTACTTGTGACAATTAGTACTTCTTTCTATTTATGTTATTTGAACTTACCGATATATACTCATTTTTATTATTTATTTATATCTCTTATTGAGCATAGATTTAGGTACGTACTTTCACGTGTTTGCATGGATTTTTCTTACCATAGCTAGTATCTAGGATATATTACATGTCTTAATCATGTCAGCTAGCTTTCTATGTCTGTGAATGTCTGTGATCCTTGTTTGACTTCTGTGACTTGTTTGCTTTATCTACTTATTTACTACCTCTATTTCTTATATGCTCCTGTTCGTCCTATGATGCCTACTGGGTACCCTTTGTTTTGGTACTCATACTACACTTTTATATATTTTTGGTATAGACCCTGATACGAGTGGTCCACACTGATTAATGAGTTCTGACAGAGCTTTTATTACTGAGGCAGATGATGCATCCTGGGTAACAGAGTTTAGTTTTTGTCTTTCCTACTATATGATATTGTTATTTAATCTTACACAGACTTGTATTCCTATTTTAGACATTTTACTCTTGATTTAGTGGCTCTTGTACTAGATATTGGGGTTTATCTATTGATATGTTTATACTTTTGCTTATCCCTGTCCCTTAACTATGTCTTTCTTCCGCTTTTAGTTACTATTCATGCCTTGTGTATTATTATATAGTTCTCATATAGTGGGATATTGGTGCTCTCATGACCTGAGAAATCGAGTCATGATAAATTGGTATCAGATCTCTAAGTTTATCGATATCCTCGGTACATGAATCATTGTCTAGTATTGTCTTGCAAATCGGGTGCAGAGACGTCTGTATCTTATCTTCGAGAGGCTACAGGGAAATCTTTAGGAATTCCCTTATATTTTACTTCTCTTTCAAGTATGTATCATAGTTAGTCTCTTAAAATATCATTTTTTTTTTGTTCACTATTCCATAGATGGCATGCATACGATCTTCGGCACTAGTAGGAGATGATACACCTGTTGCACCTCTAGTTGTAGCACCAACTAAGAGTCACGCCCATAAGGGAAAAGGTCCAGAATATGCCAGAGTAGACACCCCAGCTAGAGTTGCTTCTCCATTTAGTGTGTTGGATGTTAAGGCTGAGCCTATTCCAGTTCAACATCCACCTGTGTCGCAGGGACCAACCCTGTTTTCTCTGATGTCAGCTTCAGTTCCATCTATTTCACTAGAGATGAAAGGCTTTTTGCTTTAGTCGTTAGGTACTTCGGTCCAGTCAGTAGTTGGGGTACAGACTTTAGCCCCGAGTTACTTCATCCTGGGTGTGCCTCCGACACTTAGTGTTCATGGGTTAGGTGTTCCGCCTTCATTTTCAACATTTCTTATTCAGGTGCCTCCAACACTAATTTATCTATCTACAACACTTGAATCATCTGCTTCTTCTATGGTTCTTCCTGTGTCATCTCACCCCGTATACCTGACTTGGATTAGAAGGTGTTAGGTCAGCTTTTAAGGTTGAGTCACCCGAGATTTTCTAGTTTACCGAGTGAGGAGCTGAGAGAGTTTATTGATAAATACTAGGAGGGGTTACATAACTTCAGTTTGCTTGAGTCCCATGGTATGGATTTTGCAGTATATCAGTTGGGCGGCCTCGCGAAGTAGTGCTGGAGGTCTTATTGTTCTATTAGGTTAGCAGACTCTACTTTAAACCTTTTTCCATGATACATTTCCAGAAAGGTAAATTTCTCAAACCTTACAGGACTGTATGAAGAAGGAGTTTTTTAGGCTTGAGGCAGGGCTCTTTATCAGTTTCAAAGTATGAGGTAGAGTTTTACTGGTTATCTGCTTATGGTGCTTGCTATATATCTACTACGACATAGAGGATTCATCGTTTTGTTCATTGATTGGATTCGAGTATCCGTCATGCTGCAGAGGTTTTAATTTCTACTGGTTTTCTTTTCAGACCATTCTATAGCATGCACATTCTGTGGAGGATCATGCCCATAGAAGGAGAGGCAAAAAAGAGAAGAGGCCATATCACCAGGGTTGCTTCAGAAGTTCTAGGCATGGTAGTCGAGGTTCTAGTTTATTGGGTAGGACTCTTCTCAACCACAACAACCGGGGTAGTCTAGCCTCTATGTTCAGGCATCGTTACAGGCATCTGGTAGTGGTTCTTCAGGCAGTGGTAACCATTCTGGTTCGGCCAGGTTTTCCCGCCTAGTTCATCCTTATGGGCCTTTTAATGATTGCGGTGCTATGGGTCATATATCTGTGTATTTTTCTCAAAGTAGGGTTGATTAGCCAATTGTTGCTCTAACTCCTATTCCTACACAACTAGTTAGAGTCGTGCCACTTCAGGGCAGAGAGATGGTATTGTAGATCATGGTCCTCCTCAGCATGGTAGGGGAGATGGTCATGAGGTTCGTCGTGATGGTGGTCACAGTGGTCTCTTCAGTATTTCTATACAGTCCCTGGTAGACCCGATAGGTAGAGGCCTCTAAAATCTTGTTTTGATAGGTACTATCTCTGTGTGTTATCATCCAACTTCAGCTTTATTTGACCCAGGCTCTACTTGCTCCTATGTGCCATCTTATTATGCTTCGTGTTTGAGTATTGTTCGTGAGCCTTCGCTTGTACTATTATCTGTCCCACCCAGTAGGTGATTCTTTAGTAGTGGATCATGTATTGATATCCTGTTCTGTGATTATTGGGAGTGTTGAGACTCAGTTTGATTTGATATTATTGAATATGGTTGATTTTTATGTGATTCTAGTCATGGACTAGTTATCCCCTCACAAAGAAATTATGGATTGTTATTTGTCATATCTTACATATGTTAGAGATGTTAGTGTTGATTATCCCCATTCATGGACTGGTTATCCCAGTCATGTGGCAGGGTTCGGCTACTTACGCACAGATGGTGATTATTTCTCATATTTAGGATAGTTGCTTAGTTTCTCATGGTTATTTGGCATATCTTACATATGTTAGAGACGTTAGTGTTGATTATGTGACTCCTGAGTTAGTACTTATTGTGAGTGAGTATCTTGATTTATTTCTGACGGACCTCCTTGGCCTACTATCTGAGCAAGACATTGATTTTGGTGTTGAGTTAGAGCCGGGAACTAGGCCCATTCTCATTGATCCTTATCGCATAAAGCCTACTAAGTTGAGAGAGCTCAATACGTAGCTTCAGGATTTGTTATATAAGGTTTTATTTGGCCTAGTGTTCGCCTTGGGGTGCTCCTGTTCTGGTTATAAAGAAGAAAGATGGGTCTATACGTATGTCTATTGATTATAGGTAACTGAATGGTGTTACTATGAAGAACAAGTATCATGTGCCTTGTATTGGTGACTTATTTGACAAGCTTCATGGTTCATCCATCTTTTCTAAGATTTATTTGGGGTCGGGTTTACCATCAGTTGAGAATTCGGACTGAGCATATCCTTAAGACAACATTTAGGACGTGATATAGTAATTATGAGTTCCTTGTGATGTCTTTTAGGTTGACTAATGCACCTGTAACCTTTATTGATTTGATGAACTATGTGTTCATGATGTATCTTAATTTTTATTGTGTTCATTAATGACATCTTGGTGTATTCGAAGAGTAGGGAGGATCATGAGCGTCATTTGAGGATTGTTTTTTAAATTTTGCGAGACCATCGCCTTTTTGAGAAGTTCTCAAAGTATGAGTTTTGGCTTAAGTCATTTGCATTTCTTAAACATATGGTATCCAAGGAGCGTCATATTGTGATCTGGATAAGATTGCACTTGTTCGTCATTGGCCTAGATTGATTACTCCTTTTGAGGTCACAAATTTGTTGGACTTGCTTGCTACTAATTTTGTTTTGCTTAGGGCTTCTCTTCTATAGCAGAGCCATTGACTAAAAAGGATATTCCTTTCCAATGGTTAGATGAGCGTGAGATTTGATTTCAAAAGCTTAATACTATCTTGACTTCTACTCTTATATTGACATTGCCAGTTGAGGGTCAGAGTTTTTCAGGTTATTGTGATACTTTTGATGTTGGTTTAGGTTGTTTTTTGATGAACCAAGTTCTTATGATTGTTTATGCTTCTAGACACCTTAAGTTTCATGAGCGTAACTACCCGACCCATAATTTGGAGTTGGCGGTGGTAGTTTTCACGCTTAAGAGTTAGCACCACTATCTGTATGGAGTACATTGTGAGATCTTCACTGATGATAGTAGTCTTCAATACATTATGAGCCAAAAAGAGATTAATCTCTCCAGTGAAGGTGGATCGAGTTACTAATGGACTATGATATCTCTATCTTGTATCATCCGAGAAAGGCAAACGTGGTAATAGATGCCTTAAGCCGAGGTCAAGAAGTATGGGTAGTTTTGTTACGTTATTAGTTGGTAAGAATTCATTAGCCTTAGAAGTTCAGTCTTTGGATAATTATTGGTTTGACTAGATCTCACAGATTTAGGCCATGTCTTTTCTTGTAATGAGGCTCATTTTTAACTGATTGATTAGATCTGGAATAAACTGACTTGGTTGATATTTGTGATTAGTTGTTTAGGGTGAGACCTACAAAACTTTATTAGGTTCAAATGGTATTTTAAAATTTGAGGGTCGTATTTGTGTTCCTAGAGTTGATGATCTGATTCAGTTGATTTTTCATGAGGCCCACGGTTCCTATTATTCCATCCGTACAGGTGCAACGAAGATATATAAAGACCTGAGATAGATTTATTAATGGAGTGGTATGAGGAGGTATATAGTTGAGTTTGTTTTTAGGTGTTTGAACTGTCAGCAGGTTAAGTTTGAGTAGTAAAGACTAGGTGGATTAATGCAAAGGCTTCCCATTCTCAAGTAGAAGTGGGAACAAATTATTATGGATTTTATTTCAGCTTTCCTCAAACTTCTCAAAGCCACAATTCAGTTTGAGTCATTATTGAAAGGTTGACTAAGTTCGCACACTTCATTTCGGTTAACACAACTTATAGTGCAGAGAAGTTATCCTTCATTTATCTTTAGCAGGTGGTTAGATATCATGGTATAATAACTTCTATTATCTCTTATCACGGTACTCAGTTCACTTCTCAGTTTTGGAGAGCGGTTCAGCATGGTATGGGTATTGAGGTCCATCTTAGCAGATATTTTATCCCTCAAACATATGGTCAATCCGAGAGGACTATTCAGGTCCTGGAGGACATATTGAGAGATTTTGTTCTTGATTTTGGTAGTTCTTGGGATCAATATTTGGCTTTGGTATAGTTTGCATATAACAACAACTACCATTCTAATATTCATATGGCTCCATTTGCGTCTTTGTGTAGTAGGCGACGACATTTTTCTATTGGTTGGTTTGATGGGTTTGAGTCTAGATTGCAGAGTACTGATCTACTTGGGGATGTCTAGATACAGTTTAATTAATTCAGGATAGATTTTGGGCTACCAGAGTAGGTAGAAGAGTTATTCGGACCACCGTCGTCATGCCTTGGATTTTAGTGTGGGTGATAGAGTCTTCTTAAGGGTATCTTCCATGAGGCCGTGATAAGGTTTGGGAAGAGCTATAATCTCAGTCACGGGTATATTGGCCTATTTGAGATCCTTGATCGGATTGGTAGTGTTGCTTATAAGTTATTTTTGTATCCTATGTTTTTAGTTGTGCATCTGGTGTTTCATATTTTGATGTTAAGACAATACATCCCCGATGAGTCGTATTTGCATCGTTATGATCTTGTTCAGGTGAATGAGGGATTATCAGTTGTTGCATAGCCAGACTTGGTTTTGGATAGAGATGGGAGGAAGTTGAGATATCATGACATTTTGATGGTTATGGTTCAGCGGAGAGATCATCCCACAGTGGGGGCCACTTGGGAGATCAAGAGTGAGTTGAGTTCTCAGTATTTGGATCTATTTAAGCCTTTAGATATTGCCTTGTTCTGAATTTTTGGGATGAAAGTCCTTTTTAGTAGTTAATATTGTAATGACTCTTTTGGTCTTTTTCACATTTTTGTATTTTTCTTGTATTTTAGAGTTTTTCTGTGACAGAGTTGAGTCATATATGAATTATCGGAGCTGGTGGTTTGGTACTCGAGTCATTCATTTGGTTATTATATCTGTTTCCTTATTTTAGAGCCTTTTATATTAATATTATTGGCTTTAGCCAACATTTTATGAAAACAAACCTGAAATAAGATTTCGATAGTTCCATTAGCTCTGGAATGTAAACTTCGGTCTAGATGGACTCTTGTTTCAAGTCTAGGAGCTTTGGTTTTGATTTTGTGCGAATTTGCATGTTTTATATACTTTGTGATTCATAAATGGAGCTTGGGTGGTCATTCGTGATCGGAGCCTCGGAGTGAAAATCCAACTATACCATCAGCTCTGAAATATTGAGTTTGGGCTAGGTTAGGTTTTCGTTTGGGCTTCGGGATAACTGGGTGTATTTTGAGTACTCAGTTCAAAAGTTGGTTATTTTGGCATAGAGTTTACTTTGGTAAACTTGACGAAACAACCTCGAATCGGAATTTAGTCTGTGTTGTCAATTTTCGAATGTCATTTTCATGCTGATGGAATATTTTGTTTGTGTTTGTCAGGTTCTAAATGCGTTTTCGAGCTTTTTTCAAAATTCAAATTTTTAGCTAGTTTTTGTTGTCTTCAGCTATTTTTGGTGCATGCTCATTTATTCTACGCGATCGTGATGTTGTTTCACACGATCACAATGAAGGGCATTTTCTTGTTCTTTACAATTGCAGAACTCCTTAATGAGATCACGTGGCCCTGTCAGTCTTCTCTCCGCGATCTCGACGCGTGTCTCATACGATCGCAATGCACTTTTTCCTTGTGGCTCGCGATCGCGAGCCTAAGCTACACGATCGCGTAGTGCACTTGGTTAGCAGGTATAAATACCTATAATTTTATTTTTTTTCAGCTCATTTGTTCACCTTTTTCGTTCCCAAACAATCTAAAACCCCATTAAAATCCTTGGGTCTTTGCATGAGCTATTGGGTGAAATTGGAAACTTAATTTCTTCGGTATTTCGTCAATTATTAGTATGTTTCTACTTTAGTTTCTTCCAATTTCACCACAATTTCCAAAATTTCTAAAAGTTGATTCTTCACATTAATCCATTGTTCAAGCTTATTACTTGCTCGTCTTAGATCCAAATTTTGGGTATGAGTTCCCTAAAATGTGAGAAATATTTTAATATCTTTGTTCAGAGCTTTGGATTAGCGGTCCCGTAGGTCCTTTTTGATTCGTATTTGGATCCCGACTATTTTTATAGCTTTATGGATATCTTTTGACTCGTATTAACATGTAGATTATTTTTTTCTAGTTTAATGATCATTCAAGCTAGTTCGTGTATTTTTTGAGTGTTTGGACTAGTTTGGGCATCTTTTACGTTGTATTTGCACCTTATCTTCAGAGAATAGGTAGACTACCGCTTACGATCTTAGACTGGGCTTATATGTGAAATAAGTGTGGTAATTGGACATCTTTGGGTTGGGATTTCTAGGTTGGCACCCATGACCCCTGTCCTTTTCTTTAGCCCACTCTTTGATTACGTATTTGTGTTGCATTTGCGATTATAGTTACCCTGTGACCTTGAGTGGTCTTTCTTAAATCTGGAATATAGATGGTGGGTTTCATGGGAAATATTCGTGAGCCTCGGATATTCGACTTTTCTTGTTATAGTTGTTGTAGAATCCGTGCATATGCAGGACCGACAGGATTTGTTGTGATATTATTGTGTTTTGAGCATATCATCATCATAAAACTGGTTTTGATGCATTGGTTTCTATTATTTTTTACCAAGATTCCAACGTCACTGATTTTGAAACCTTGCATGGCCTTATGGTCCCTTTTTCAGTATTATGAGCCTAAAATGAGAATTTTTTAAATGTTTTACCTGTTTTGATGATAAAAAGGTTAAATACTTAGTTAATCATTGTTTTGAGTTATTCCTAGACTTGGTTGCAGGCATGAGCTAGATATTAATTCCATTTACAATTTAGTCGCAGTTGCGGTTGGGTGTGGTCATTAACATAATACTAATATTGACCCATCAGAGGTCGAAATATAGTTTATCTAATCTAGGTACTGTTTATGGTATCTAAGTATTGTTTATGTTTACGTAAGTATGTTATTTTATGAGTTATTATATGCAGGTTGCAGTCTTTCATGGACCTTGCTGATTTGGACTTGCGGGTAACCGAAGGAGGAGTATACGGGGGAGTATAGGTATATGGTTTGCGGCCTTCCATGTGTCCCTACCTGACTGGGCTTGCGGGACTGAAGTAAGAGTGTACAGATTTACTTTACCATCATCGCATCACATCATCATGCATTTCTTGTTTGTGTGTGTTGTATGCTATTTGTACTCTCTAGTAGGATGGGGTGTCGGAGGGTTTGCATTCATCCTTGTTTGTATTTCTTCTTCTTAAGAGATTTTGTGGAGGTTATTTCTTTACTGTTTTGGCTATGAGATGCTATTACCAGCTGGATAGATCTTGTGGGATCTCTTTCATGCTTATTAGTTAGATATTGTGAGATTCCTGTTATGCTCTTTGATATACTTATTATAATTAGTACTTCTTCCTATTTCCATTATTTGAGGTTATCGGTATACTGTCATTTCTATTATTTATATATCTTATATTAGTTGATCATGGATTCGGGTATGTTCTTTTATTTATTTGCCTGGATCTTTCTTGTCATATCTAGTATCTAGGATATATTACCTGTCTTTATCCTATCAGCTAGCTTTTTATGTCTGTGATCCTTATTTGACTTTTGTGACTTGTTTTCTTTATCTATTTATTTATTGTATTTATTTTTTATATGCTCTCGGTCAGCTTATGATGCCTTCTGGGTACCCATTGTCTTGGTACTCATACTACACTTCTGCATATTTTTTGTGCAGATTCGGGTACAAGTGGTCCATACTGATTCTTGAGTTTGGGCGGAGCTTCTATTTCTAATATGGATGATGGCTCCTGGCATTCAGAGTTTATCTTTTGCCTTTCCTATTATCCTATTTTGTTAGTGGATCCTAGAAAGACTTGTATTTCTATTTTAGACATTGTACTCTTATTTTAGTGACTTTTGTATTGGTTATTAGGTTTTGGGGTTTATTTATTGATATGTTTAGACTTCTGCTTATCCATATCCCTTAATTATGTACTTTCACTTTTAGTTTACTATTCATGCCTTGTGTGTTGTTGGTGGTTCTCATGTGGTGGGATGTAGGTGCCCTCATGACCTGAGAAATCGGGTATAAAAAATTATGGCTTTGTAGTTGTTTCTAAACTTTTTGTTTGCCTTCATTTATAAAATAGCACTAATGGTGAATTTATATTAAGTTTTGTTCATTAAGAATCTTCTATAAATTGACATCAAGAATATGTTTAACCCTCATCATTGGATTGAACCAACTCAATAGGTATGTAACAATTTACCCAAGTCTTGTGCTTTCATTTTATTTGCTCATTTTTGCCACATATCAGTATGTAATATAGTGAGTATTTTCATTTCATATGTTAAATTTATAATTTTTGACGAATAGTTAGCTCCTCAATTTCATGTTGTCCAATATCAACATCACATGCTGATCAAAGTGGGAAAGTGACAAAAGAAAGGGACATTATCCGAAGTGTCAATAAGTAGATCATTTTAGCAGAAAATCTTGTTTCTTCTCTATTTTCTCTGCATGGTTTATGCATATACTGTCTTTATCTCATCGCTAACATACTTCGTTTCAGGAATGGACAACGGTTGTCTCATTCAAGCATATATGCTCAAGGTAAGTTGGTTTTGGGACATGTTCAACCTAACTGTGGTTAAAATCATGCATATATTCTCAAGCATATATGCAGAACTTGGTTTTGGGACTGGACACTTTAAATTGAACATGTTTCTTCCAATTTCTTAGCAATCTCAATGCATTAACAACCTTTTCTTCCCCTCATTTCTGGCATCTTTGTTCTTGAAATATAATGAGGATTTCAGAGGAAGGACGAAATATAGGACCGATATAATAAGATGGTCATAGCATTTAAATATTTAGAGATTTGATATTTTCATAACAGTTGAATTAAGGTATCACAAAATTTGATAATAATTTTACACATTTTTTGTATACTTATTTATTTTGAACTATCAAGTAATATAGTCATATATAGTACCAGCCATAAAGTTGTTCACTTTCCCAACCAAATCAAACCATTAATAGTATGTATACTACAATGATGTCAGAACTCTAGTTAAATAAAAGTTCCTTTAGGGCATATATTAGATATTTGATATTTTCCTTTCTACATTTTAACTTATATATAATTATTGGATCTACGTCGGAGCTATAACATAGCAAATCATAGTAGCAACCGAAGAAGAGTTGGTAAAACAAATGCATATCTAGTAATTTGATACTGAATGGGTCTTACTTGATGCAAATGCACTGTCCACTTTTATGAATTTTATTTAATGAATAAAATGTAAATGGTAAAATTAATATTGTCCAACTTTTTAAGTATATAAAAAATTTATAATAATGATAAAGGACGGATGTGCAATGCACGTTTCCATATATATATATATATATATATATATAACTTTGGGATCTTAAATATTTGCGGTCTTAAGAGGGGCTTCATTTACCTTACCCTTAGGCTGGCCCTGCCTTTTTCCTCCGAGCCTCTCTCCTATTGTAATCCTCTCTGTGGTCTATATTTTTCTAACAATCTGATGAGCTTCCATCACAGTAATAACAATGGCTATGCCTTAGTTCCAGACGAGTTGAACCTGTAGGCCATGCGAAAACAAAATTCACCGTTGTTCCAAGGCTTTCCTTACGGTAGTATCATACTTTTTTAAGAAAAACAACCTACATGTCTCTCTTAGTTTCCTTGTCTACATCTAATCTAAACATCTAACATCATCTGAATCTGATGAGCTTCCATCACAAGGTGATGACTCCTTCATTCCACTGCTCTTCACTTCTTGCCAAAACCTTTCCAACTGCTCATGGGTAAACCAGTCTTCCTTCATCTATCAACAGAAAAGAATTATCAGGATTTCTTGCTATGGAGACTGTTCAAGTACGAGACCATCTCGTCTAAAAGTTTAAATTATTTGAGAGGAGAAACTTTAATTTATTCAATAAAAAATGGGCAAATATATCATCAACCTTGTTGAAAAAGTTGTGCATATATATCTCTTTCTAACAAGGGGTATAAATCTATAAATGTAAAGACACAGTATATTTGCCACTTTTCCTTTATTGAATTATCTAAATAGTTTGACAAAGTACTCAGAAAGTATGGGTAACCTTTTGAAATGCTAAAAGTTTCTAGTGCACTCTCTAGCAAAAGGTAATGTAGTACAAAACAAATTTACCGCAGTCGGTGTCATTTTCTGTTGTGGTACCTGAAACGTTCAAGTCGAGCTAAATGAAAGACAAATCATTCTTATATCAAACCAGCATAATACTATTTAAGCACACATAGTAATTAACATCATAACCATGAGTAAACTGAGTGGAAAGTACTGTGACACGAGGAACCAATAACTGGATATTCGTAATCAGCCACGGGCTCTCTGGCCTCCCTTCATTGTCGAATATCGCAGAAATAAATCTACAAATCAAACAAAACAGAGCATACAAAGTAAAATAACTAATAAAACCAAAATCATAAGGTTGGATGTAAATCGAGGAAAATACATTTTTATCTCAGGTGCAAATCGTAAAGGGTTTGCCATCTGCAACAAATCCAGAAACAACATACAGGGAGTTGTCGATTCTGACTCCTGACTTTCATCAAGATGGAAAAAGATCAAAAGACTCCAATGATCCCTGATGAATGCCATCTCAGTCTACAAAGTACAAACTCAAATGATATTGGGAGACACATACCAGAGACGATGGGAGCAAAAACATATTCTTTTGAGAATGTCTTTGCTCTTAATCCACTTCAATACCTTAGGCTTGTAATCTTTGTTCCTGTGTAAGGAAAATCACATGGAGTCTAGGCATGCAAACGAATTTTTCCTATCCTCTGGTAGTTCCCTCCACATATTCCTACATTATCCCAAAGAGTTATGCTTAAAACAGAAACGGAAAACATATAAGCAAATGACATAGTTTAGTATAAAAATCACGAACTTACTCCAGGTAACAGTCAATATCATTCGGTTTAACTTTTCCACTGATCTGTCGTTCCTTTTATTCGACAGTCCATGGATACGGGAAGAACGTTGTAGCTCAACAGCTGAAACAAGTGTAGCAGATACTTTTTTAGTTTTCCTTTTATGTCATACACCAAGGGGTTCCTCACCAGTGTCTTTATTGACCAAATCCTGTCGTCACACAATTTACCGTTCAACAATAAACATTTCTGATTGTCTGGTGAATCTAATGAGAGCTAAGATTGTTGATGTGTCGAATGCCAAACAGAAAACTGTAACGACCCACCAAGTCTTTTTTTTTTTTTTTTTTTTTTTTTTTTTTTTTTTTTTTTTCTTTTTCCAACTTTTTCTTTTTTTTTTTTTGTATTTTCGCGATTTTTTCGGAATTTTAAATTTGGGATTGAAAAATTTAAGAGTAATTTATCGGAAACATATCCGAATTTTAAATTTGACACTCCCGTTAGCTCCGGAACATGAACTTTAGTCTAGGGAGACTCTTGGATCAAATTTCGGGGCTTTCGGTTGCGTGTTATTTAGTTTGACGGAATAACAACTGAGCCGCATTTATTTATATGATTTGCTTTAGTAAAGATAAAATATATAATTTTGACCCTTCTGAGGTATTGCCAATAATTATGATATCGTTTCTCGAATAATATAACCCCACATTTATTATTTGACAAGAAATTATAAAGGTACTAATATTTTAAACGGAGATAACGAGTCTAATTATATTAGAAATTTTATTATTTTAAAAAGTAGCTTTATTATAAATATTATTTTATTAATTTTGGTATATTTGAAAGGTTATAATTATTTTATAATGAGTCTATGTAATAACCGAATATATT
>JBDJHY010133931.1:0-13451 GCA_039654485.1 Withania somnifera
ACCCCTGTCAGTGTCAATAACAACATTAGACACAAATCTCCTATCAGTGTCAATAATCGGGCCTCGCCCTCACAACATCAGTGCCAAGTCTCCAGACCAAATAGTAAGTTTATGTAAGAGCATCAATACAGTAGCAACAATAAAATGAATACTGGAAGCGAAAATTAAACAAGGTCTAGGATCGACCAAAGGTCGCCAGCTAAGAGCTCATCTCACCACACTAATCGTGTAACAGCTAAAATAGTTCCCAGGGTCAGTGGCCTCCACATAGTGGCCAAGACCCGGGCATGCAACCCTTCGCCCTCTATGCCCTTTCAGGGAAATGAGGATCAACCTAAATAACCCAGCCCACACTGCTCTTCATATCACAAGCATGATAATATTAACACGATCGACAATGCACAAAGTAAACCTAGCCTACCTGAACACCGGCAAAAGTTGCTGAAATACGCACCCCGCAGATCTGAAGCGCCAACACAATCAATATCTCCCAAAACTAAACAAATTTCAAGTCCAGGGATAAAAATATGAACAATAAAACCCATATTGCAATTATACACCCGAGTCGAGAAGTGGACCCAGCAGCCCAAAAATACAAACTATATATACTAGCGCGTAGCCCTCAGCTCGGGGGACTCATGGTCCAAAAATGAGCTTAACGCGATATCGAATCGAAGGGTAAAACTAGGTCTAAAGTAATTAAATAAAAACATTTTGCACAATTAAAGAAAAGCAGAAATAATGAGAATTACCTAGAAAACTAAGCTCTGCAATCCCCCACGATCAACCACATAACTCCCCATGATTTAGAACACTCTAAAACCAGCTCACACACTTAAGAAGAAGCTGAAAAATGAAGACTCAAATGATGGAAATGAGAAGGGTGAAGCCTTATTTATAGAGGGTAGGGGGCCGTTGGGGTGCCCTTTTAGCCCAGGCTCGACCTCGCGGGGCTGCTGCTTAGGCGCTGGGGCAAACATCGCTAGGGTATCCCTTGGGCACAGGTGTGACCTCGCCAGGGTGACCTCTGGGCCATTGGAGCAATTTGTGAACTGCAACAACCTTTTTAAATATGGGGAAACTCTGAGAGGTCTGAAACGAGCATCCAGGGTCCAATTCCAACAAACCAAAAGTGCATTTTGGGTGGAAAACACACCACGGACTCAATGAAATCGACAAGACAACCTTCTGAAGGCGTTTAAGTGAAAAAGTCCCCAAAGTCAAACGGATCAAAACGGAGCCTAAATAAGGACTTCCATAAACCTACTCAAAACAAGCCCGGGCATCCCGGGAAGAAAATCAATGGCTCAACTAGCCCAAAATCGACATTTCGAAGCTGACAAAATCGATAAAAACCCGATCCGATACTCCGATCATCAAAACACTACCCATGATCCAAAATGAGATTCAATAGCGCTTTATTTCCACAAAGCAACCCAAACTCAAAACGAAAAGCCTAGGACACGAACTTAGAGTCTACCTAGACCAAAGTCGGCATTCCAGAGCTAATAAAATTTTGAAAATTATATTTTGAGCGCGTTTACTACTACTTCACTCTCAAGTTCCACTGTTTCAAAATTAAAACTTCAAATAGGAAAATTGCGAAAGCAAGCAAATGGGTCACCAGGGCACCGAGCTGTCGATCCCAGCAAATCATAAACGACCTAGGGAAACAACCAATCAGGTTTAAGCATGGGAAAAGATGAAATGTAAGAAAATGACCGAGCGGGTCATTACACAAATATACCTCTGGGAAACTTTCTGCTTAAATAAATAATTAGAATTAGTTTAATTTAGTTAAACAGTTAATTGACAAGTCCTTGTGGGTTCGATATTCGTCTCGCAAAAGCCACTATATTACTTGTACGATCGCTT
Source organism: Withania somnifera (assembly GCA_039654485.1). NCBI lineage: Eukaryota > Viridiplantae > Streptophyta > Magnoliopsida > Solanales > Solanaceae > Withania > Withania somnifera. Next base: position 1,876 of record JBDJHY010133931.1, read on the forward strand.
ACACTTGCGTGTGCATTTGGACGCAATACCCCCTAGCCCAATAATTGTCCCGAGCCACGATTAACCGCACCAAAGGTGCCATAAATACGCAAAGGCCCAAGTACACATGTATACAGGGAGAACTACCATGTTATCATAGATCAACCAAATACCCTCTCTTCCAAGTATCGAACCGAGATAGGACAAACTATCACCACATAGGGCTCCTATCTACCCAACATAGTCATTCTCGTCTAGGTACAATGCCATCACTCGAGGCACCTACTATCCGGGATAGCCATAACCGGCTGAGTACAAGGTCACCATAAAAGGCAGCGGAGTATCAGCATAACTTCACTCCACTAACTATATCCTCTAGGCCACATATACCCTAATCACATACACAATATTTTAGTCAGAACACAAAATAATCAGCTTACCTAGATCAGCTCTAACGCCACTAGCTTAAATCAGGGGATAGCTTCTAAGCTCTAATAACTAGTTTAATTCCCTCCCCAACCTCACTACGGTTCAAAGTCAGCGTATAACAATACGCATCAGCGGTTTTACTCCTTCCCCAGCCTTACTACAATCCAGAGTTAATGTGAGACACGCTGGCAGGGCAATATAGCCCCAGGGTAAGTAATTAAGCTACAAGTCAGTTAAATAGGCCTTAGGATAGAAGAATAAATATATTGGGGCCCGACTAGTAATCTCAGTCCGAGATGGCGTTTTACCATACATATACTACATTAATATCCAATCTAAAAAAAGTAAACTGTAGCCTACCTGAATTGCTGCGATGTCCTTAGAAAGCGTGGCCCAAATGTCCAAAACCACATACAAAGCTCAAAATCATGTAGACTAGAAAAAGCATAATATACATGTCAATACAAGTAAAACAAAACTCATATTTCTATATAAACAGTGGGTCTAAAATCCCAACTAAAATTGGGCTCATAACTTCTAATAGCTCGAAAAATAAAAATATATATACCCACATATAGAGCATCGCTCATACGTCGTACTGTATAAAATAAGGCTAAATTAATAGTAGGAATGAAAGACATAATTCTGGAAAGTTTATATAATAAAGAAACAAAAAAATACCTAATAGAAATGATCGATGAACCACCGAAACAAGTTTCTATGGAGTAGAACTTGATTAAACCACTTCAAAGTTGCTTAAACCTTCCTTGAAGATCCAAAATTTTGGAGAGAAAATGTGAAAAATGAAGAAAGTTTGGTAAAAAAGACTTTTTATAAAAAGGCATCACTTCACCGATAAATCGGTCCTCAAGGACCAAATCCTAATATTTTGGAATTTTTTTTTCAAAACGCACAAGGAATAAAAATAGAGTCCAATTATAACACTCCAAATATGAAATATTTCTATAATCAACATGCTGGACTCAATGAAATCGACAAAAAGGTGATTTGAGATTGTATACGTTGAGTAAGGATCGAAAAGCAACAATTATGATGAAATTTATCCTGTAAAACCGCCAAATATCCAACCTATCGATTCCAGCAAGTCTTAAATGACACGGAGAAGTCCCAATAACGCTCTAAACGTATAGGAATCGCAGAAATCATGGAAATGGCCCCGAGGGCCATACAGTATCCACCACTAAAGAAACTTTCTTCGACGAAAGTTAAGAAGGAAACAATACCCAAAGTCTAGAAAAGCACAAATACAACAATTCACCCGCGGCTTCTCCACATCTCAACAATCTTATCAATTGTACGTGTCCAATGGACTACGATAAAAAAATTATTTCTAAGCCTGATCCATCTACATCTTTCCTCAATAGTTGCCTCATGTCTCTAGCACAAACTAGTTAGTCGTTCAATCAAGCAGACTAATGATAAAATGCACAGTATTAATTTGGCATATATTACAATAAACCAAGGAGATGTGGCCACTAACTCTAAAGGTGGGTCTATAATCTGTAGGAAAAACTACTAATCTGTCGCAAGGCCCTAACTGAGATCCAAATCCACAAGCCCTCGATGCTAAATTAAGAAGAAAAACTCCCAATTTCCATGGCTCCTTAATCTACTCTATGTAAGTTGAAGTGTGAGATGACAAGTCTGCCTCTCTCTATTAACATCTCTGATCGATCAGACATCTGAGATCAAATATCAATATTATTATACCTACCAAGTCGTGATCTACAACATATATAAGATCCAACCTCGAACAGTACAATCTAAATGTTACAATGATAGCCGTCAGTAGGAAAATTATACCCAAGATAAATGTTGAGTCCTTCTACTACCGAACTCAAAATACCAATCCAAAAACAGTCTTGAAGTACTTGAATGATCTGCTAGGACTGCCTGTCTGTCTGAGGCAAAAGGTGTACCCAAGTTATCATTGTGTCCATTTCAAACTGCACAGCCCTCAAAAATCAAGAAATAAACTAGGTACCCCTAGCCGAGGTGATAGAAACTTATAGTGCATCCAAATGAAGAGTCTCCCGAACATACAAGATAGTCAGCCTTTGGCATCCCCAGAAGATAAAGTCGGCAAAAGGTGAAAGGATTTGGCTAGTCGATCCACGATGATCCTGTGCAATTATGACCTTTAGAAGTATGAAAAGTTCCAAAAAAAAACCAATGATAATCCGCTCCTACTCCCACTCAAGGATAGGGAGTCGCCGTAACACATTCTCTAGACTAGCATCAAAATAAAAAGTCTGGAATAACACTACAAACACTAAGAGGGAAAATGTTGTCATATGAAATTGTCATAAAAGCTAAAAGTAAACTTCAACTATAACCATTATTTGATGTCACAAGCTTAAGATGTACCCTGAGGCGTCCAAATAATCTATTAACATCGCTATCAAATTAGGGTGTAAATATCAGTGCCTATTGTCCTCAGCAAATCAAGATGTGAGTCGGGTATCACTATCTAAAACATCTAGAACTTGGATCTTACATAAGCAAAAGACCAGCCAAACACGAAAGCAACAAGATTCCCTATGCATCTCCACTATGTCCAAACATATGGAATATCGAGTACAATGGGCCTCGCAAGAATGGTCTGACTCAAATCATCAACTCTGCAACTACAATTATTAATGCATGTCCACATCGTACCATCAGAAATTGAATGGAACCTTGCAGGTGAAACCCCAATATTACGAGATCTTCAGGTATAATCATCTAATAGAGTTACAAAAGGAAATTCACACTAACCGGCAATCAACAACAATAGGTACCACAAATGGATTGTAGGCCCTAACTACCAAGCCAGTCCTACGCTAGGCCTGGAACTAAATCCATAGTGAATACCTGAACCTCGACATGAAAGTCAACCTATCCATCTTGAAATCAACTAAGAATCGACCCAAAAGATGTTTGAGACGTAAGGAAACGATCACCTCCCAATTATCTGTCATACCACCCATACACTAACAGTAGCCTCAAGTCCCGGATGTATGCTCAACTATCATCGCCTCATAATAAAATATTGTAAGAAATCAAGTCATCGCACCATTTGAATGCCATATGCTCGAAGCTAATGGTTGTCACAGACCAAGAACAGAGGAATCTCCAACCACTTATATAAGGAATACAATCACGAAACGAAATCACTACCGGGCATAAACTAATCATTGGTCTAACACAAGAAATCACAATAGAAACCAACCCAGTAGTTATTCACGAAGGTCAAATCTGCACGGTCACATCCATTGACTAAGACCGAAATGAACCACATACCTAGCATATGAAATCCTCTAGGATACTACAACCTTGATCCACCACTAAAGGAACATTTTTATCTACTAGAAACATTACACGTCTGCGGCCTCAAAGACCAACTAAAAGCAAACCCAACCAAGGGATCCCAAGGAATAATAGCCAACCCCATTCGACCCTACATAGGCGAAGGTTAAAGATAACACTTTGAAAATCACTACAGAACCGTAGAAACCAACAAAAAGGGAGAGTCATTCTCCCACAAAAACTAATCACTCTGGTCCTCTAGAACCATCAAATGAAAGTCACAAATAACGCGAGCCACTATCTAAAGCTACCGACAACTCACAGTCGGAAAAGATTGTTATAGGATAATAGGAATCTGCATGCAAGAATGAAGAAATGTGAACCCACAATACTAGTAAACATCCCCAAGGGCCTATTTCCTTGATTGAACATAAGGCAAGCCTCAATCGACAAGGGCCTTAGGACCCCTATCAACTTTCAAAGATACACAGGCCACTCCTAGGGTATAAACACAATAAAACAATCTCATATATAAGGAGAGAAGGATAACCAGCCCATGCCCCACAACTCACTAAGGACCCCCTACCACAGAAGGGCTAACTCCTCCTTCTCACAACATCTACATGCTATGCTAGTTGAACCACTCAAACCCCTTACTAGGATCCACCACTAAATGGTTCCCTCCTTATACATGGGAAAAAGGACCCTACAAATACTATCCACTACTTGGGGTAGGGCAAGGTGAGGGTGATCAAAATCTCAACTGGGATATAGTAAGGCCTACCTATTTACTTTTCCATCACCCCCTCTCAGCCTCTGAATCACAGGACCATAGCATAGCAATTACTCATGAGCACCTCCTTGGGCAAAAGGCAAAACTTCGCTCGCCAATAAAATCACAACCCAGGTGCCAACAAAAGCCACATAATAAAGAGGTACAACATCATGGGGCTAAAACAAGGCCTAACCTAGTCTATAATATCACATAACCAAGGATAAAGTCACCCTTCTAGCATAGATAGAACATATAAAAAATGAGTTAGCATCACACCGAAGTTAATATGTGTCAACTACGTAAGGAGTAAAATAAGACCACACCCTAACTGACTGCTAAGGTAAAGGTACAATCACTGTCGACTACATGACCCGACACCACAAACACCCACAGGGCCCACACCCCGACACCTACATAGCTCACCTTACTCACACAACTCTATCCTGCTCTGACTAGGACCACACTAAACTACTCTAGCCATTACGACCTCGCAAACCTAGAGATACGCCCTAACAGGCTTACCAATCGGACTACCCAGGCCTCTAACGGCTGACTGAAAGGACCAAAATAATCAATCTAGACTAGCCCAACTGAATCTTTTGTTGCCGCCAAAATCCCTGTTTATTATCGTTTACTCACAAATCAAGTATTACTGGAATCATTCTTTAATGGGTCGGACCCAAACTTAGAGCAAGAACTAAAAAGAAAAGGACATGATGAGATGAAATAGAAACAAAACACAACATACACAACCAAATATGACTCCCCAGAACCTGATATTATAACTATAGAGCATCTATATATACAAAAAGGTAAAAACATACAACCCACAATGGAAAAAAACCACAAGATGGATATCCTGACTCCAATGTCTGTCAGCATGAACGACAACTACTTGCCATATTCCCCTAAATAGTACAAAGATAATCCGCACGATCGCATCCCTTCTGATGGCTCGTACTAAGGCATGCATCAGGGAAAAGATGCAAAAGTATAGCATGAGTACCAAAAACAATGGGTACCCAGTAAGTATCATATGCTGACTGAGCAAAAGTAAGCATAGGCAAGGTAAAAAATAATCAAGCAAGTAAAGTATGGCATATAGTGCACAATCAAAGAAGGTAATTACAGTAATAGCTAGTAGGTGCAGCGAAGGGTCAACTATTAGTGAGTATAGCATCAACTAATGAGTATAAAGGAAAGCTTACTAACAAGGCATAACACACAGACACAGGCCACGAACAGATCATGACCAAACAAGACACGTACATGGAGCTCCAACGTAACCAATACAAGGAAATGCCAATTAGAGCCTGCAAAACCATCAACTAGTTAAGCTAACCGCGAACACAGCATGTGCATGAATAGTACTGATCAAAAATAAAAGAGCAAACCCGATTGGTACCTCATTCTACCAGTAGGTACACTCAAAAAAAAAGTAACCCAACAGGAACTCCCGCTTAGGTCTCGAAGGGTATAAAATAACGCGTAGGGATACAATGAAAAGGAGGTACCGAAAAAGTAAAGAAAATATTGTTATGTCCCCTCTATGGGATAGTCCCAAGTCAAGAAGGACCATGTTAAAAGTGCAACTAATTATCAGCACGCTCCTTCTCAAGGATAAATCCCAAATCAAGAGGGTTATAGTAGAAGTGCAAATACTTATCGGCGTACACCCTCTCTGGAATAGTCCTAAGTCAAGAGGGGTTGTTAGAACACAGTTAATTATCGGCATGCTCCCTATCTAGGATGGTCCTGAATATAGAGGGACCCGAAGAGTATCGAACCACATACCATGTGTAGGAGTGCCAAAATTCTCCCTCTCTAAGATAGTCCCAAACCGAGAAGGACCCAAAGAGGACTCGAATTGCATACCCCAAAACCAAGCATGCTCCCACTCAAGGATAGTCCCAAACCGTGAGGGACCCATGGAGGAATCAAACCATACACCATTACTTCCCCATATACCTCTACCCAGGGCTACGCATCATGTTCTTCGCATAGTGACCAGGGTCGTCAGAGTCCATAGAGGGACTTGAACCTCAAGAAGAACTTGTAACCCGCCCACTAGTTGTATAGAAGTCAATCTAAGATACCAAAATTCGAGCTCAGCTCATATGTTGTATCTTACTGGAACCTAAGTACATCCATATAAGCACAACCTACATCTTATCAAGATCCCACTGTCGTCAGGTAAGCAATATCCCAAACTCATAGTAATCATAAGGGAGTAGCCTCAGATGGTGCGGTAAAATAGCATTATACTTCTCCTAAGTGTAGAAGCAATTATATAAGTACATGGAACAAATTTCTCATAAATACCCTGTAAAAATCCAACTACTCCTTTTAAAATATTTTACTGCACGTTTGCGACACAAAACTAGTCAACAAGTGAGACTGGTCTAAAGCCACTGACTGGAATCTATAAGATAGATGCCAAGCCTTGGGCATGAGGTATAACCTCCCCTAGCCCAACCATGGTCCCAAGCCAGGGTTAGCCGCACTATAGGTTCCAGAAATGCCCAAAGGCCCAAGTACACACGTATTTTCTCTATCATAGCTCAGCTAAATACCCTTTACTCCCAAGCTCAAATCGGGCTAGGAAAAAGTATCACCACACAATGTTCCATCTAACCAAATAGCTGTTTCTTTCTAGGTATAATGCCATCATACAAGCAATTACTATCCAGCATATCCATAACAGGCTTAGTATGAGGTCACCATAAAAGCTAGTGGAGTATCTAGCATAATTCTACTCTGCTAACTATAGCCTTAAGGCGACACATACCCAAATAGCATACATAATGTTTCAGGCAGAACACAGAATAATCATCCTACCTAGATCGGCTCTAAAGCCACCAACCTATATCGGGGATAGCTGTTAATCTCTAATCACTAGTTTAATCCCCTCCCCAACCTCACTATAGTCCAGAGCCAGCTTATAACGATACGCATCAAAAATGTTACTCCTCCCCCAATCATATTAAAGTCAAAAATCGGCGTGAGACACACGGGCAGGGAAATATAGCCTAAGGGTAAGTAGTTAATCTACTAGCTAGGTAGGCCATAGGATGGAAGAATAATCATATCGAGGCCTAAATAGTAATATTATCCCTGAACTGGCATTTTACCATACATATACTATACTAATACCCAATCTAAAGAAAGTAGACCATAGCCTACCTAAATTTTGGCAATATGCTCGGGAAGTGTGCTCTCAATTTTCAAAATCACGTATGAAGCTCAGAATCATGTGAGGCTAGAAATACACGACCCACCTTTCAATGAGTAAGGCAAGACACATATTTCTATATAAATAGTGCGGTCAAAATCCTGACTAAGACCGGGTCCGTAAACTCTAATAGCTCAAAAAATGAAAATATTTATACCTATGGATAGAGCACTGTCCGTACGTCGTACAGTACAGAATAACGCTAAATTTAATGATAAAAATGAAAGATATAAGCCTAGAAAGTTTATCTAGTAAAGAAATAAAAATTACCTGGTAGAAATGATCGTAAAACTACCATAACGAGTTTCAACGAAGTAGAATTTTATTAAACCACTTCAAAGTCTCTTAAACCTACGTTGAAAATCCAAAATTTTAGAGAGAAAATTAGAAAAATAAAAAAAATAAGAAAAAAGACATTTTATAAAAGGGCACCGCTTGAATGGTAAATTGATCTCTAATTTATCAGTCCATTTATTGATCCTTTGGCTGATAAATCGGTCCCCGTGGACCAAATCCTGACAGACTTCAAAAAAAATTCAAAAATGCAAACGGAATGGAAATAGAGTCCAATTATACAACTCCATATATGAAATATTTATGTAATTGACATTACGAACTCAACAGTATCAACAAAAATAGGTTTAGAAATTGTATAAACTAAGTAAGGCCCAAAAAGAAATAATAATGAAGGAATTTAGCCCATAAAATCACCATGGATCCAATGAACGATCCCAGAAAGTCATAAATGACATGGGGATGTCCCAATAATGCTCTAAACGTATAGGAATTACGAAAATCATGGAAATAGCCATGAGGGCCATTATAGCTTGCCCCGTATCATGCTATATTAGATTTCCATGCCAATATTGTTACCTTATGCATACCTAGTATTTCAAGAATAAAGTAGAAGCGTACTCGTGGGTCGTATCCTCATAGAGTTATATTTTTTCTTCAGGCCTGAAGGTTGGTTGAGAAGAGGTGCTTGTCTTATTTAGATTTTGTGTGGGATGTAGCGTTGATTATCCTTTCTTAGAGTCAGTCCATATGGTTATAAAGTTTGCTGATGTGTTTCTGAATGACCTTCCTGATGTTCCTCTTAATAGAGATATTGATTTTGGCATTGTTTTAGAGCCGAGCACTAAGCCCATTTCTATCCCTCCTTAGAGTATGACTCTTGCTGATTTGAAAGATTAGTTGAAGCTTTCTTAGAGAGCACTTCATTCATCCTAGTATATCACCATAGGGTGCACCATTCCTTTTTGTCAATAAAAAGATGATTCCATATGTATGTGTATTGACTACTAATAGTTGAAAAAGTGACCTTAAAAAACAAGCATCCATTTCCTCGCATTAATGATTTATTTGTCCAGTTTCAGCATGCCGCCATCTTTTGTAAGATTGATTAGAAATCCGAGTTCTACCAGTTGAGAATTAGGGCCTTCGAATATTCCAAAAGCGGTTTTTTCGTAAAATATATTGCACTATGAGTTCATCGTGATGTCTTTTGAGATTATTAATGCCCCAGTTACGTTCATGGAGTTGATGAATGGTGTATTTCATTCGTATTTAGATTTATTTATCATGTTTTCATTGATGATATCTTGGATTATTCCAAGACCGAGGTTGATAATGTTTGACACTTGAGAACTATGCTTCAAAGCTTGCGAGATGAGAAGTTAAATGTAAGTTCTCAAACTGTAAGTTTTAATTGAGTTTTATGGCATTCTTGGGACACATGGTGTCAAAAGAGGGTATTATGGTTGATCTGGCCAAGATTGTGCATGTATGTGGTTAGGTGAGACATACTTCACCGACTGAGATCTGGAGTTCTGTTGGTTTATCTGGGTTCCATCAGAGGATTGTGCAGGGATTCTCTTCTATTGAAGCTTTGTTTACGAAGTTGACTCAGAAACATTTTTCAGTAGTTGAACGAGTGTAAGGAGAGCTTTCAAAAGATCAAGTCTGTATTGACTTCTGCTCTGATTCTTACTTTACCCATGGAGGGTAAAGGCTTCACCGTGTATTGTGATATTTCTAAAGTTGTCTTGGGAGGAGTATTGATGTAGGATGGTAAGGTTGGGGCCTATGCTTCAAGGTAGTTGAAGGTGCATGAGAAAAACTACCCTACTCACGATTTGGAATTGGCTGCGGTTGTGTTTGTGTTGAAGTTATGGAGACATTATCTTATGCGGTGCATTGTAAGTTCTTCACCAATCACAGGATTCTTCAGTATATCTTCAGCAAGAAGGATCTTAATTTGAGGCAGCATCATTGGTTAGACTTGCTAAAGAACTATACTATTACTATCTTGTATCATCCTAACAAGGCCAATGTGGTGGCGAATTTCCTTAGCAAAAAGTCCTCGAGTATACATAGTTTGGCTTTTATTCGAGCTAAGAAGTGGCCTTTGGCTAGATATGTTTAGAGTCTTTCCAGTAGTTTAGTTAGGCTATAAATTTCAAATGATGATAGAGTGCATACATGTTTAGAGGCCCGCTCTTTGTTGATGGATTAGATTTGTAAGATGTATTTTAATAATGCTAATTTGAGGTCCATTAGTGATAAGGTATTTCCAAGTGAGTCCAAGGCTGTCGTGTTGGATTCTGAGGTGGTTTTGAGGATTAGGGACTGAATTTTTCCCTAACTCCAACAATTTGGTTAGGGTAATTCTGTAAGAGTCCTACAGTTCGAGGTACTACATTTATCCAAGGGTAGCGAAGAGGTATCATGATCTGAGTCAACATTACTATTGGTACAGTATGAAAGATACATTGCAAACTTTGTTACTAGGTTCTTGAACTATCACCAAGTGAATTTTGAGCACCACGGGCCGAGAGGTATGTCACAGAGGAAGCCTATCCCCAAATAGAAGTGGGAGCGCATAGATATGGACTTCATTGTTGGGTTGCCTAGAACATCAATTGGTTTTGACTCCATTTGGTTGGTTATTGATATATTGACTAAGACAACTCATTTCATTCTGGTGAAAGTGCCCAGGAGTTAGGTTAGATTTATATTAGCCAGATAGTTTGGTTGCATGGGGTCCCTATATCCATTATATTTGATTGAGGTACTAGTTCACCTTGCACTTTTGGAGTACTATGCAGCATGAGATAGGTACTCAGCCAGATATGAGCACAACTTTTCATCCTCAGACCGATGGCCAGTCTAAGAGCACTATTTAAGTGTTAGAGGATATGCCGCGAGCATGCATCATTGGTTTTGGTAGTCATTGGGATCAATTCCTACCGCCTACGGAGTTTGCTTATAACAAAAATTATCATTCAAGTATTCATATGGCTCTTTTGAAGTATTATATGGTAGGCGGTGTAGATCTCTGAATGGATGATTTGAGGCTTCTAAGAAGAGACCATTGTATACATATTTGTTGTGAGACTCCATGGAGAGGGTTAGACTGATTCAGAATCAACTGTTTATGGCCCCGAGTAGGTAGAAGAGTTATGTTGATAAGAGGGTTATACCTGTTGAGTTAATGAAGGGTGATCAAGTTCGATTAAGGTGTCACCCATGAAGGGTGTGATGAGATTTATGAAGAAAGGGAATCTTAGCCCCTGTTTAATTCGACCTTTTGAGATTTTTGGAGCAGAAGGGAGAGGTGGCTTACAAGTTAGCCTTTCCACCTGGTTTATCTGCAGTGTATCTAGTCTTTCATGTTTCATGGCTTCAGAGGTATATGTCGATATGTCTCATGTGCTTCAGTAGGATACTTTGAATTTAGACCTAGATTTTTCATCAAAGAGGAGCCAATTGCCTTTCTAGATAGAGAGTTTCGAAGGCTTCGAACCAAAGAGATACCTTCAGTGAAGGTGCAGTGGAGGACCAATCAATCGA
>JBDJHY010133942.1:0-13450 GCA_039654485.1 Withania somnifera
ATAGTTTGAAGAAAGTAGATCGTAGCCTACCTAGATTCCGGCAATGTCCTCGAGAAACATGCCTAAATATCCAACAATCATGTATAAAGCCTGAAATCTCGCGAGGCTAGATAAAATATAACCCACTTGTCAAGATGAGTAAAACCTGACCCATATTGATATAAAAGTAGTGGGGGTCAAAATCCAAGCTAAAAATGGCTCTGTAAACCCTAATAGCTCGAAAAATAAACAATTTATACTAACACCTAAATCACAGCTCATACATTGTATGGTATAGAAAAGGCCTTAAACTCACAATAGAAAATAAAGATATAATCCCCGAAAACTTTATTTAACACAAAAAATTTATTACAATAACAAAAAACGAAGAATTACTTGGTAGAAATGACCGTAGAATCCCCACAATAAGTTTTTACTTATTACAATTGCGATTTGAACTTTTAATTTCTATTAATATGAGCTTGCAAGAAAGAGAATTTTCAGATAATTGGAGAAAATACCGGTCAAAATTGGAGAAAAAAGAACTTATATAGTGTTGCCAGCTAAGTCGGTGTCTCGATCGCGATAGGTTAGGTGGTTGGTCATTACGATTGCGACCCTAAAGGCCCACGCAATCGCGATGCCTCCCAACCCAGGTAGACTCAAATTATAAAATTGAGGCCTGGGATGGAAATAAAGTCCGATCTTGACCTTCCATATATGAATCTTTATGTAATCAATATTTCAAACTCAAAGAAAGTAAAGAAAAGGCGATGTAGGCTCGTATAGGCCGAGTACACCCTGAAGAAGCCATAATTAATAGATAATCGAACTATAAAATTGCCAAGGACCCAACCTATTGATCTTAGCAAATAATGAACGACTTGGGGTAGTTAAAGGAACGCTCTAAGTGTCAAAAGAATTGCGAGAACACAAAAATAATCTCAAGGGTCATTACAGAAAAGAACATACGACTAGCTTTAAATAAGTTAAAATTTGGATTTTTCCAACTTATGTTAAAAGTTTGTAACTCAATAAACTTTATTCATGATTTGATAGGTGTAAATTAATTCGGTATCTCAAAGAGACTATGGGATATGATTTCTATCACCCCTTTATCCATAAAGTGTTTTACAGAAAGAGAAACAACCTTTTCAGAAAAAAAAGTTTCTTTTGAAAGAAAATAGTGTTGTAGAAATTGAGCTTGATGACGTTCAAGAAATTAGTGAATAAATACATGATCAAGAACATGAGATACAAGTTGAGGAACCTTTGTTGGATGTATTGAAGTTGACAAAAAAGCTATAATTTTCAACGGTTGAAGTTTGAGAACTTAATGAAGTTCATGAATAGATTAGTGAACTAGTTCTAAACCAAATCGAATGACAACCAAATCCAAGTATAAAGGTGAGAAAGTTTTAGACAATATCAAACACCAAATAAATTAGATTTAATTGTGCATGATAATGTCTAAGATGAGATTGATCATAATGCTAGTAATCCAAAGACTTACGAAGAGGAGATACAAAGTTTTATTTATGAAATATGCTAAGTTTCAAATGTCCAAAGCATACTTTTTAAAAATTGATATGTTCACTTCAACAAGATAATTGAAAAGTTCAATTTTGTTAGAAGTGAAGATAAACTTTGTATGTACAAATGGATAGCGGGTGCACATTTATTTTATAAGTAAGATATAATGATGATATGCAGATCTTTTATATTGATATATGAATATTTTCAAAATTTGATTTTCTAAATAGTTTTGCATGAAAAATTTGAAAGAAGTAGCTTATTTATGGAGAATAAAGATCCATAGTGATTGATGATCTATAGTGATAGATACAAGAAGCTCTTTAAGTTTTCCTAGCGAATTCATTCACTGAAGTTGTTGGTTCAAAGGAGTTTGACCAGACACAAGTGAAATTGAGAATAAAGTATATTAAAAATTGACTCTAGTACGAGTGGGAGATAGTTAGGGATATAGTGAAAATCCCCTAGATCTAATCTCGCATGTAATGATTTTAACATATTTTATAAATATTATTTGATATAATTATATGACACCTATTAGTCTTTTATCATATTTATGTCAAATTATTTGAGTAATAATTATTATGATAAGGTCCTTCATTAAGTTTTTAAACTTGACATCATGCTGGAGATCATGATGATTAGAGGGTCATATTTCATACAACTTAATCTAACCTTGTTCTTGATCGTAGGATTACAAATTAGGATATTAGCGATCTGGTTAGATCAATATGTATGTGGTGGTCATTATAAGATAAGATTAATTTGACCTCATTAACTAAATCACATGTATATCGATAATTTCTAATGATTGAAATTACCATAAACTGTCACTAGGATATTATCTTGACGAATGTGATGTATGAGTTTCCTTTGACTTGAGATCATCGTAGTAATTAACAAGTTATTTATTACACTTTGATACCGGACACCATGTCCATACGACAATGGTTGAAAGGATATTGAGTATGATTAAATGCTTTTAGAATTAACGATTCATGCAAGATGGAATCTGTCAACTCTTGGTTGTGAGTTTAAACTCTATGCTGTAATGTATTATAAACAGCTAATCAAGACCTCAGAAAGGATAATTGAATGAAATAAAAAAAGAGTTTCTTGTGTCATTCAATAGTCGATTATAATCTGACATAGATACATAGTTGATCACCTATAGGAATTTGGCAGTTAAACCATATTCTAGGGTGATCTAGAGTTATAAGGACGGAAGGAAATACAACATTATTCTTCTACAGATTCTTGAAAGTAGATTGTATACTTCATGCTATCCAGTCGTTAAGGAGTGTTGCTTGACGGCGACCTTGGTTAGTGTATTGGTATGATAAATTTACTATAGGTTTAGTTTTGAACGTATGGGGCCAGACACTAATGAATGCTCCAGTCATTGTTAATGAATTAATTATTTTTATTACTTAATAATTAAATTAAATAATTTAATTAGTCAAATAATAAAATATTAGTCCAAACAGAATATTATAATATTCTTTGCTAGCATCAAGAAATATAATTAATATCGTGAATAAAATAAAATTTTCTATTTGAAATAAAATAAAATCATATCTCTTGATTAAAATATATATATGATATAAAATGAGATTTGTTTCCAATTATGGAAAGTCCATATAGGACGTACTCCTACTATTTCCAATTTGAATTTGGAATCTATATATCTATATATTGTTATATATTAAAAGGAGAAATCTTCATATCTTTTTGAAAACTGATAGCATTATATCAAGCCACCTTTTATCTCTAAAGACAAATTAGTTAAAGTTAGTTCGTAATTAATTGTACAATTTTTAATTACTTAAAAAAATAAAATCTAATGTATAAGTGAAATACATATAATATTTTTATTCTACAATGAAAAATCTTAATTACAATAGCTTATCGTTATCCAAAAATTTTAAACACTATTTAGTTGCTTAATAATTAGAGGGTAAATTAATAGTTAAAAGATTCTGTACAGTTTAAAATAACAATAATGTTAAAAATCTTGAAAACTATTAACTAAAAAAATTAATATTTTTTTTCCTACTCTTTTTAATTTAAAAATTAATTGATTTTCGTAATCAGTTTTCATATGTTTATTAGTGTAGACGTACTTAATATATTTAAAAGCATGTGATTTTTTTTATTGTATTTTAAATTATTTATGTTTTTAAAAGTTACATCAATTTTTCCACTTCAAATCTGTATTTAGAAATTTACATTGCATTTGAATCTAAATATTTTTCTTTTATATAGATGCTTTCAAATATTTTAAACCTTAAAAATCTACATTTTGTACAATTTTTAATTACTTAACTAAACGAAAAAAACATTTCTTGGAAGTGCTTATCCTTATCCTACAATTGGACACAAAAATTCAATTTCATATATATAAATAAACAGACCCAAAAAAATAAAAGGAATACGTCACACATGCACAACCGTCTATCCATTATTACTGCATCAGAAACTACTTCAAAGTTCACAACTAAGATATAACTCCCCATCTCTTTTTACCCTCAGAAAGTTCTTGCTGTTGGTAAGTAAGAATGTCAGACTATATCAACGATATGCAATGGAAACTAAAAGTTTTGGTTGTTCGTCTTTGGGAGGTCAAAGATCATTATAATTCAGATGTTATTTTTGCAATTTGAGGTATAGAAATTGTTTCATCCGAATTAATATCAAATAAACCATCAAGCCTGTAAGTATTTCGACTATTATTTAATTCATATTTTTTTCAGGTGATCGTCAGTGTTGAATCAGTTCAGATCAAAAATCGAGGAACATGGTTTATATCTTATAGAGAGTTCATAGTCAATAAAAATCATCAGAAACTTTTGGCCACAAATTATATGTTGAGACTTACGTTTACTCAACGAACAACCGTAATTGAAATTTTTGATCCGCTGTTCCCAATGAATTTCTTTAAGTTGCGGCCATTCAGTCAATTGGTTAATAAGATTAACCTAAATGAGACTGAATTATTTGGTAAAATTAAAGTATCAACTTATCTTTTTCCCATATTACTCCTTTTTTTTCCTATTTATATAAGAGATTTTAACTTTAATATTTTACATGTGATCGGAGAAATCGTCAGTTTCTGATGTAGCTAGAAAGTTTATCAATGTGGAACTACAAGATGATGAGTAAGAATAAACATTCAATCACTTCTGAAATATTATATTTATGAAAAAGTTAAATGTATATGTATTGTAATTGACAGAAACAATAGGGATTCTACATTTTAGGCAGAATTCGTTGATATCCACCTTCTAAGTCCCCAAAACCAACCAATTGTTGTTGTTATGCAGCTTATTAAGGCCCACAAATTTCAAGGTAAATCTTAATTATATTTATTTTTAAAATAAATACATACTCTCTCTCAGTGATACATACTCCGTGCACAACAACTGAAATACGTCAAAACTTTGGATAAATCTAACTGATCATCAATATGAAGAGTTTACAAAAAGGTTTACTATACATGTTTTTTTTAAATGCATATATACACAGTACTATCTTTTCGAATTACGTAGTGTTAGTCTTACAATAGTTTGTATGGAGGTTACTTTCTGTTCGTAATATAAATAGTGAAAGACAACTCAAGGAGTTACTCCGTCAATGTTAAAGCAATTTCCGAATTACAGAATTTCACGCAGGTTAGTTTACATTTGTAAAAACACCATTACTCTTAATTCATATTTCTATGCATGTACAGAATGTCAAATTTAATTCAATTTTTTTAACAGGAAGGTTTACCATTGCCGGACTGTTGCAACTACTGAACTGTTAACTCTAGACAGAGAATGGTTTTATTTGGGATGCAGTAAGTATAAAATAAAATTAGAGACGAAGGAAAATATTTATATTTTCTCAAATACAAAATGTAAACATGAAGATCCCCCCGCAGTGATTAGGTAATAACATTTTTCATATTTCAGTACCCAATTATACATACATCTCTATTTCTGTCACGATCCTGAAATTCTAATTGTGATGACGTCTACATCCCACATGCAAACAAGACTAACCCTGGCCCAGAGCAAGTAGCGACGAGCCAGTATCAAGTGCCAAAAAAAGAAAAAAAGGGAAGAAGAAAAGAAGGAGGAGAAACAGAATACGTAACAGAAAGTACATCCCCCAGAAACTGGTGTTGTGACTGTCGAACATCTATCTACAGAATACTACAATATACAACCCACAACGGGGAAAAAACTACGGAGTAGCTATCCAGACTTGAACTAGAACAACTGTGAAGACAGAAGGAAGACCGACCGACATGAATGCCAATTGCTTACCGTATCTCTGGAAACAACACCAAACTAGTTCGCATGATCGAGTCTACCCTGATGACTCGTGCTAAGACCTGCATCACAAAATGTTGCAGAAGTGTAGTATGAGCACTAAAAACAACGGGTACCTAGTATGCATCATTGGTCGACCGGGAAAAAGTAAGCATAAGAAAGGTAAAAAGCGATCATAAGCATATAGGACAACATCACGTAATGAACAACAGAAAAGGGGGTAAAGAAAGTAACAACTAGTACGTGGGGTGAAAGATTATTTAATAGTGTGTGCAACATCAACTAAAAAGTATGAAGAAAAGTCAACTATCAAGTATAACACACAGAACTGGGCCACAAGAAAAGCATGACCAAACGCGATGTGTACCTGAAGCTCTAATGTAACCAGCACACGGAAGTACCAATAAGAGAAATAGGAACAAACAGAATGTAACCAATGAACGTAATAGTAACTAAGACAAGAAAAGTATTCATCGACATAGAAGAGTAGCCACAAAACTAGCTAGAAACCAACACATTAGAGCATAAGTAATCCAACGGACTTCCCCCGTAAGCCCCGAGGAGTGCAACCAATCTCATAGGGATGCAATGCAAAGGGGTGCTGAAAATTAAATAGTGCATGTATGCACCCTCATGAGCAGACCCACGAAAGCTTCCCCATGTACTTACCCCTCCTATCCAGTATACCCCTCCCCCAACCAGGTATAGTGACCCATGTCGTAGGATCCATGGAGGAATCTAAGCCCACATAAAAAATCCTCGTAAAAAAGCCAATTAGTGGTATAGTCATTAAGGCAGAAATCACAAAAATCGAGCTCAATCCATATATCATATCTCAGTAGAAAACCTCAAGTCTGGTCATGAAGTCAAATCACATCTCAATGTAATTCAACTGTCATCTCGTAGGCAATATCCAAGAATCACAGTAACAATGAGAAAGTAGGATCCCATAGTGTGAGAAAATAGCTTTATACTGCTACCACAGTCATGGATACATATAATGTATAAGAAATCAGTTTCTGGTTATTACTCTATTAAAATCAATTTACCTTTTAAAAATATTAATGCATGCTCGCAACATAGAACTAATCAATAGACTAAATTGGTCTTAGACCTCTAACTAGAATCCATAGAATTGTTGCAAAGCCCTAGTCACAAGGTACATCCTTTTCTAGCTCAACTACGGTCCCGAGCCACGAGTAATCCACCAAAGGTGCCATAACTTCCCAGAGGGCACCCGTTAAGGTCTAAGTACACACCCATATAGATGAAATATGAAACTATCAAAGCTCAGGCCAATACAACTCACTTCCAGGCTCTCAATGGGCTAGGGTAGAACATCATCATACAGGGCTCCTAACTATCCAGAAAAACCATGTCCGTCTATCCACAGCCAAGTAAACGCACACATACCAATCATACGGAACACCTCATGTAGAACACAGAATAATTAACCTACCTAGATTGGGTTTAGATCCATTAGCATAAACCAAGGGATAGCTACTAAGCTCTAACCACTAGAATAATCCCTTCCCCAACCTCAGCACACTTTAGATCCAACGTATAGATAATACTCACCAAAGTTTATAATCCTCCCCCAACCATACTATGTTCCAGAATTGTTATTGAACATGGGGGTAAGGAAACATAGCCCCAGGGTAAGTAACTAAGCTGTAAACCAGCTGATTAGGCCATAGGCCGAAAGAATAAACGTAATGAGGATCCAACAAGCAATACCAAAACTGAGCTAGTACTTTACCATACATATACCACACTAATACAAGTATGAATAAAGTAGAACTAACCTACCTAGTATCGGTAAAAACATAAAAAGTTGCATTGGAAGAAGCTGAGAATCACGAAGGAGATTGGTGATGTGACAGTATTTTACATAACACTGTGCACTTAAAACCCAAAAAATAGAGCATATTCTTAAGTAATAACAGTGTGTTTTAATATTTTTATTGAGTATTTACAGGGTTAATCCAATAGGTGGAAGTATGCAGCATGTGTACAAGAAAAGCGCACTTTTTAGTTAACAAAGAAACGATTCGCCTAGGCTCAGACGAAACGCCTTATCCAACTGCCCAACAGGAAGTCCACTGGATAGAATCACACCAACAGACGGTCCTAACAGAAGAACCATCTAAGGATAGATGGTTCTCCTTACACGTATCGCCTACTCAGAACTCCACTGGATAAAAAGCAAGGAAATGACGGCCCAACAAAGGTCTCGTCTGCTGGGAGACGGTTCTCCCTATTGGAACTTCATATTAGAAAGTTCACTAGATTAAGAAGGTGACAGATGAAAGACCAGACGGTCCTTCTGTCACTAGGCAGTTCGTCTACCCTGTCGTCCAAATTAACGAAAGCCCGGCCCAAGCTACTGTTATTGCACTTATACCATGCTTTATAAATAGAACAATTAGCATAGTTTTAGGGATACTACTATTTTTACTTACAATTATAGAGCATAAAAGAAGATAATACTTAGTTTTGTTTTTACAGATTTAATTTTTTGTGGAGACTTGTGAGTTAGGGTTTGATACCCCATATTGTTCAAGAACACAAGTATTGAAGCTTTTTGATCATTATTCTACAATCAACTAAACTTTACTTTTATGGTATGTTATTCTCTATCTTCTGGATTCATTATTGTAGGATGATGTTAATAGTTGGCTAAACCCCGACCCTAGGGTTATGGGATCTATAGGTTAAACTACATTAGAGTTGTAATCTATATGAGTTGTTGTATCTATTCCATCGTATAAATATAATCTCTATGTAATAAAAGACTTTTAGTGGTTGCAAACACTACAACAAGCCTAAGTTTAACTAGCACTAACCATTGTGGATAAAATTAGGAGTTGAGATTATGCTAAGTTATTCGAGGCGTTAACCCTTATCTAATGGTTGTTGTTGTACCTAGAGTAATTGTCTTGAGTTATTATGACAAATACAATGCACTCGTTCATAGCCCTAACTCAGTGTAAAAGAGGTTTACTTAGGATCAAAGGTTGGAAAACACTTAAGTTAACAATATTATATGTGTACGTAACTCTACGTTAGGAAGGATTATATAACCGTGTAAAGATTACAATCCAAAGGTAGGTTGAGCCCTGGTGAACATAAACCTAGGTGAACCACGCACTTGAGTACACCAATAGGTATCAAAATATAACAACGATGATTGCAAATACACAAATCCCCATTTTTTACTTTTTTGTTTATTACTAGAAACGAGCACTAACTATTAGTTGCTATTGATGGGCATATATCTGATATCCTATTCCCTATGGGATCGACCCCAACCTTAGTTGGGTACCATATTTGACAACTGACCGCTTATGCTTCAAAAGAAAGTGTAGTTGGGTGTTATCAAATTTTGGCACTGTTGCCGGGGAATATGATTTTCGGTGAAGTCTAACTATAGTTAGGTTTATTTCTAATTTTCACGTGTGTGTTATTTTTGTATATTGCAGGATACAGGTAGCGCATGCCCAACACTCAAAGTAAAAAAGAACCTTTTTTCCATTAGATCCTAAGATATCTAGAACCTTCGAAAGAATGAATAGATACGATCGTGCAGCCCTACTTGAGCTTGCATAGTACCCTGTAGATGCACAAACCGCAAATCATCTAGATGCACCTCGCAGGCCTCAACCTATGAGACCTTACAAAATATTTATGGATGATAAGAAGGAATAACTTGATAGAGATGGGGTGACAAGGGCAATCATATTACCCCCACTAGCCCTAAAAAAAATTTAATATTACTAGCATAATGATACAATTAATTACTATGAAGGGTTTGTTTCGAGGAATAGCTGGTCAGGACCCGAACTTGCACTTGAAAAATTTTAAAGCCATCTACAAGTCCTACAATCTGCCTGGAGTCAGCCAAAATTCCATCAGATTGAGGCTCTCCACACTATCACTGAGTGGGGAGGCTACTATGTGGCTCAACAATTTACCTCCTGGTTGGATTGCAAGTTAGGAGAAATTGAAAAAGGCTTTCCTAGAAAGGTTCTTTCCCCCGTCTAAAATGCTTGTATTATGGGATGAGATAACCAACTTCAGGAAGAGGCCTGACAAAGCTCTTCATGAGGTATGGCTGAGATTTAAGTTCAACTAATGCCCCACACATGGGCTTGGAGATAACTATCTAAAAGAAACATTCTACCGTACGCTCAATGCTCCTTTAAAACTGGTTGTGGATGGAATTAATGATGGGCCCTATATGTCACACACCTATGCCCAAGTGTCACAAGAATTGGACAGAGTAATGAGAAATATGAGAGGCTGGTACACCAGAGAGTCTGAATTTTTTGGTAGGGCCAAGAGTGATGTCATGACAGCTGAGCAAAGACCGTAGAGAAGAGGAGAGAGACCAAGACATGGCACACTTGATGACACAGATTGATCTGATGTCGAAGAATGTCGAAGAAAATTCTCGGGGGACACTGTGGTAGGGTCAAAGAGGTCAATTCTTGTGACAAAGAACCTTGCAGTGTAAATAACTCCAACTCGGACGAAGAGGCTAAGTACCTCCAAAATTAAGGGGGTTCCAATAGGGGACCCAAGGTCGGAACTACAACCACGAATACTTCAATGATAGAAGAGCCTACCGAGACCATGAATAGAGCGTTTGGAAAGATAAGGAGGTATTTAGACAAAACTAAAATGGAATTTATGTGCCGTCGGGATAGCACGAGCGGGAGGTGAACACTTCTAAAATCGAGGCCATGTTGGTAAATATACTAACTAAAGTTGAGTCGTACGATGAGAGTCTTCAATCCATCAATAAGAAGGTCTTAAACATTGATCAAAGGGTTGATTCTCATTCGTCCACGATACAACACTTGGAATTCCAGATGGGGCAGCTATCCACATCACTGAATGAACTTTGATTTGGAAAAGTGCCCAGTGACACTGTGTAAAGTCCTAACAAGGGAAAAGTTTGATGACCTCGAGATAACCATCGTGCCGCGATGTTAAATCAAGCACTATTGGTGGATTCTTTCACACTAACATTTATCAACTCACACTGAGCTGCTAAACCCCAGGGATTCCTTGTTTTCAAGTTTTTGCAAGTGTTTTCAAGTGTCAAATCTTTGCAACAGTAACTTGTAAGTATGTTAATTTTATTCACTATCTGATTTTGAGCTTGGGTAGGTTACTCTTCAATACCCACCACCTTATACTATTGATCTTTTTGTACTTCTTTTCCTCACTACTTGTGCTCAAGTGGGTCGTGTATTGTTTTTTTTTTTTTTTTTGAGCAATTAAAATACTGGGTTGGTTGGTTGAAGTGCTTGGTAAAACTTATGAAAATGGTATTGATTGGATTCTTGAAAAATTCAAAGTTGTTGCCTGCTCAAACGTTTGGTCAGGCGAATCGCCTTCTAGGAGACGAAACGCCTGGTTGTATTATTTGATCAAAACCTGACTGTTTTAGATCTTTAAATTGCTCTTCAGGTCAAACGAAGCCTCAGATGAACCATCTCCTGAAAGATGGTTCGTCTTTCCATTATCCAAAAATGATAAGGAGTTAGGAGAATAGTCTCTACCAAGACGGATCACCCAATCCTCTCGCCTGACCATATTTTTTCATGCATATGAGTGTTTTCGCAATATGGTTTCCAATATTTGTCATTTACCCAGGTACTCATGGCTCCTAAATTACCATAACATCGAGGAGGTGGGCAACATATCGGTACCACCAGAGGTTTTGTAGATGAAGAGTCTAGCCCCGAACAGTAAGTGATACATCGACAAACTCATTAAGCTTCCAAACAATCTAAACTGGCACAAGTCGTGACTTCCTCATCCGATGAGGAGTCCGGCGATGATTCTTGAAGTTTTTTTGAGGCTAGTAGAAGTAAAAGCAACAACGCCCAATAAAAAAATCCCACACTGGCTGAGACTCCCATTGATCCCTTGCAGGGGATGTTTGCTAAGTAATCAAAAGCAAAAATCCTGAATTTCAAAATGAGTCTCGATGGGCTGTACTTGGGTCCGATAAGATTTTTACTCAAGGACAGTTCACTAATGCCAAAGGCCAATATCAGTGCAACATCACAGAGGAGGTTCGAATAGTAACTGATCACTTGCCCAACTATCCAAACATAGAACGAGTTTTCAGAGGTTACAGGTTGGAGTGGATGAATAAACCACTTGTGGGTTTTACGTGAACTACAAGGCCATATTACAGAAAATCACTCCTAAGGGATACAAGGTTTCTAATTTTGGGGTCCTTGACACTATCAATGTTCGACGGGTGCCCGTCGATATTTCAGCGGAGTTTATCAATCGATTTTTCTTCGGCACTAATTATACTGCACTTGCTAACCATCCTGATTATATTTATCAGTAGGCTAACAGGAAGACTTAGAGGGCTTGGATTGCTAAGGTCCTAACTAATACGAAGCCGACTTGGCTGTGTGATCCCCGCCTTCCCATCCAAACAACATCATTGAGCTTCATTGCTAATTCTGGTGAGCTATGGATCGGATGCGAATCAAGCCAACACGGGCCAATAAATTGACGGAAAAAGATGTTGTATTGGTTTCTTGCCTTGTTCCAGAGTATAAGCTAAACTTTGGCTGCCTGATAGCCAAAGAGATTCAAATGCGCGCCACGCGTGAAGGTATGGCCTACTCTAATCCTTATCTAAATTTATGAGCTGTGCCAGCAGGCCAAGGTACCCATCCTGCCAGGTATTGATATGGGCACTGTTGCCCTGAAGACTTATGATATAGAAAGGTTGAGAGATCTTCCTATGCTTGAGGTAAAGAAGCCCAAAAATACTGCCACATCTGCTGGTCGAAAAGAGTTTGAAGGTCCTATGGGCACTGATTCAACTGATGCTACTTTTTCCCCTTATTCACACCGAGACTCTTACACCTCTATGCCATAAGGCCTACTTCTAGCCAAGTTGTTGATCGTCCTCCGCCTTCCACGTTCGACTTTACTCCGGCTATCTTTGCACGACTAGTCAGAAGGGTGAAGCAGAATAAAACCCAGTTGGAGGTATTATCAGTAGAGGTCGAGCAACTGATGGACTGAAAGATAAAGACAACCCTATAGCCGTATGACACAATGCAGGCCCTAATTAACAATATGGAGGATTATATGAACGAGCACCTTCTTATTATAAGCCCATATGAATAGGCTAGATTTCAGGTCGAGTTGGAGTGGTTGCGAGCCGATGCGACTGCCTTACAGCAGGGACATTATCCCATGGCCCCTGCATAGGTGGACCCGATCAATTCGAAGGATGAGGACTAGATACTGAACTTGGTTGAGATACAGTCAAAAGGGAAGGCAATTATCACTGGTGGTGATGACGATGAGTGATACTAGCATGGAAGGCACACAAGCTTCGAGACCCTTTACAAGAAGCCAAGCTAAGGAATTGAAGGCATTACAAGCTATGACGAAGAAGTGGGCTGTATGGGAAAGTATGTACAAGGCCCAAGGGATAATTTACAACATTTGGGCTTGCAAAATACCAACAATTGAAGCCAAAGAAGGACCTAAAACAGGCAGCTATGAGGCAGTCCAAGAAGGGATTAAAAGATCCCAAAGATGCAATGGAAGATTCCAGAATAAAAGAAGAT
>JBDJHY010133962.1:0-13450 GCA_039654485.1 Withania somnifera
TATTTTGTGCTTGTGATATGACCAGTGGTGTGGGTTGGGATTTAGGTTGTTATTGTATTTTTTACTCCAATCAATTAACCTGTAGTAATACCTACAACTTTAGCTGATACCCTTATTAGATTTTGGGGGCCCGTAAAAGGGCATAAAGGGTGAAGGGTTGCATGCCCGAGTCCTGGCCTCACCGTGTTTAGGCCATAGACCTTAGGAAGTATTTTAGTTGTCACGCAAAGAGTATGGTGAGATAATTTCTTTGCTGGTGTCTTTAGGCCGAACCTATACTCCGGTTACTTTCCATTTTCATAATTATCAGTATTGTTATTGCTATGTTGTGTTGAGAAAGTTATTTATTATTGTTTGGGCTAAGTATTGGCACTGATGGAGCGAGGCCTCGAGATTGGCACTATTTGGGAGAGGCTCTGAGTATTGGCACTAATGGGAAGATGCCCAAATATTGGAACTATTTAGGAGAGACCCTAAGTATTGGTACTGATGGGGTGAGCCCCCGAGATTGGCACTATTTAGGAGAGGCCTTATGTATTGGCACTGGTAGGGCGAGGCCCCGAGATTGGCACTATCTGGGCGAGGCACCGAGTTTGGAACTATTTGGGTGAGGCCCGAGATTGGAACTTATTAAGAGGATGGTTTCGGCACTACATGATACTGCTCTATTTTACTTTCCTGCACCCCCATGTATTACCTTCGTATATTTTGTGCTCACCGGGATTAAGGGGGAAATCACGGTGGGTTTTGTTGTGCTATTTGTACTTATCAGTGGTATGGGACGTCAGGTAGGTTTTGTGTGTTTACTTTATGTTCCTTACTTAGTTCCCACTGTTCGATTCTTTATTTATAGTACATACATATATATCCTTATTGTTAGTTGGGTCTTGGCTTAGATGGAGCACAGGTACGTTCCCTTACATCGATTTTGAGTTTTTGGGTATTGGTCACTTTAGATGGTGTTCACCAAGTGTTAGTTCCTATAGATCAGTACTTACACTTCTAGTATCTTACCTTTCTGTATATCTATTAGCTCTACCACTTTCCTACAAATATTGACCTGTTTTACTTCCTCTTCTTTATTACTTTCATTTTATTTTAGCACATTCGGCCTATGATGCCTACTGGGTACCTTTTTTGGTACTCATGCTACACTTATGTACCTTTTCTATGGTTCAGATATCAACAGGGTTATCGAAGATGTCATGATCGTGCGGAGTAGATACAGCTAGTTGTGGATATTACGATGATCTTTACCGTCCGAGCCAACTGTGGTTTCCTTAATGTCAGCCAGCTTTATTCTGTCTATGACAAGCCTTGATTTGTATTACTTTTATAGGAGTTTCTTTGTATTTTCTATCTTTTGGATACTCTGTACAGTAGCTCCACATGTCATGGAATCAAATTTTGGGATTTGAGTTGTATATGTATTTCTTCTGCTTTCTTCTTTTATATTATGCTTACATTTATACGCTTTCTTGGATGATTCAAGTATTCATAGCCCATTACGCGTAGCTTCGGGATATAGGGTTAGGCTTTTCTACAAAAGGATTGTAGACGCCATCATGACCTGAATTTTGGGTCATGACAGAATGGTATCAGAGCTTAGGTTCACTGGTCTCTTGCATTGGAGCAATTACCTATTAGATTCCTACAGATCGGTGTGTTGACGCCCTCATCCGATGTTTAGAAGGCTACGGGGTACCTTAGGAAACACTTTCCTCTTTGAAATCGTATCATGCATTGTTATCCGTACTTATTCTGAAACTTACCTTGGCTTCGATCCTTCACAGATGGTCTGTACTAAAGGATCTTCAGTCAATCAAGACCCTCCCCAAGTCAGGAGGGGGTAGGGGAGGATGCTTTATCGGTCCCTACTGCCCCATCTATTTCACAATCGTAGGCACTGGTAACGATCAAAATTACATTTCAAAATCAATATAAAAGTGTATGTAGATGTTGTCAAATATGATTACCCAACAAAGAGTCAGGGTCAATCCCACAGGGAGCAATATGTAATATGCGAGACAATGGAGTAAGAATGGGAACTAACATGCCACAACTATAACTTGAATGTATATAATACGACATGGGGGAATAAGGATAGAATAATGTATGAAATATGGACAACATCGATCAATGACTTCACACTATAAAGATAGAAAGTAACCATACTAGGGAAATTAATATCACCAACGATACATGGTAGTTAAAAAATTATAAGAAGTTATAGTCCTACAGTTCTTCGTAAGTGCAGAGTTAAGTATAAAGCCAACACTATTTACCTTAGTGTTTCTAAACCTTTAATCCTAAGTAAATCTCTTTTACACCGGGTTATGGCTATGAAAGAGTGCGTTGTCTTTATCATGGTAAATCAAGATGATTACTCTTACCATTAGACGAGGGTTAACGCCTTGAATTTCTTATCATAATCTCAACTCCTAGTTTTAACCACAGGGTTAGTGCTAGTTAAACCTAGGCAAGTTTTAGTGTTCGCAACCACAGAAAATTAGTCAATACGTAGAGATTTTGTTTGTATAAACTCTTGAGGATGCAAGAACTAAAGCATTCAAATAATTAATTGTAGAATAGTTAAAACCAAAGAATATGACAATATTAAAATACCAAATCCAAATCTAAATATTGCCTCATTTACAACTACAAGATTTAAACAAGAATAAAATCTACATGCGAAGAATAAACAATGAAAGCTAGGAAAGAAGAGATGGGTAAAGAATATGTTTGGTTCCAAGCTTCCTTTTGATGTGTTTTTAGCCAAAGGCTACCAAAGATCTATTCAGTATCCCTTTCCACACAAACTTGGTAGGTTTTACATAAAGTTGGGACACTAATATGTAAAGTTCTACTTTTTCCCAGAGCCGCAGATGCCGCATTACTGGTCAAAAGTGTCGATTTATCGATAATAGCCAATTTATCAACGCAGATGACATATTTATCAGACATCTAACTTTGTTGACTTGACCAATTTATCGGCCAATAGTCCAATTTATCGAACGTCTGACTTTTTGACTTGATCGATAAATCAGTCATTAGTTAGATTTATCGGTACGCTTAGGGGTTTTCTGGCAACTTTTTCCTTCTTCTTCATTTTAAGCTCATTTTTCACTCGTTTTTGCATTGTTTCACTTTCGACCACTTCCAAACCTATATTTACATATAATCAATTTGCATCATAATTAGACTTAAATCATGAATAAAGAGCGTGAATATATAACAAAAGTGATCACATAAAAGGGTAATTTCACCTCTCATCAACACCCCCAACTTAAATCTTATCTTGCCCTCAAGCAAACAAAATCAAACAAAACAGAAGGACATTATCAATTCAACCTCAATGATCGCTCACAATCCAACTATACATTCTCCTCAAAATAAGAAATAAAATCATGGCTTTAGTTGTACCAATAAGTGGTACGCAATTTGCTCTCTTTTTGCAACAACTCCCTCTATATAAGAAATAAAGTCTCAAGTATGCAATGAAAAAATTAAAATAATCAAGCAACAACAACAAATACTCAGGATGCGACTCAAGAATACAAATATTCAAAGTGTACTATTTTGTCTCATTTTCGGGTTTTATCAACATCATCAATCTATGATTTTACATGCCCTCATAAGAAAGAATGTCCTAAAACACTTCACATATATACAAGTCACAAGGGACGAATATAGAACACTCACACTCAATAACGAAATTCAAATATCAACAAATGACATACCATAAGCTTGCCCTTATTTTCAATTTTTACCAATCAAAAGCACTTAGTTGAGAATCCGTAAGGTCTTTGTTAAGCTTGTAATGTAAGGAAAAGATATAGGTAGGTAACTCATTTTGGATCAAGTGACTATACCTTTCTGAAGTGCATTCAAAATCCATAACCTCACTTCTTTTTCAATGCCAAAGTTAGTCCACTCATTCAAGCATAAGCCTTATTTTACTCATACCATCATTTCTTTTCTTTTCTCAAAATGGTTTTGTGATAGCCACCTTTACCTAGTTGTAGAATTAGGCTAAAGACACAATATTCACCACTAGATCAGGGCCAAGATAGAAGTTCACCACATAGCTTGTCGTGATGCTTCTAACATAGCCACCCTCAACCTAGGATACAATACCTAGTTGAGGTGCTCAATATCTAGTAGAGAACCAGGGCTAGAAAAAAACAATCTTACTAATTGAAGAAAAAAAGGAAATACTTTTACTGAGGCACGAGTACTCATTTACCCTTTCTTTCTTCCACCAAGCTAATTTTCTTTAGTAAAAACAATTACCCACCCCAACTTAGGATTTTGGCCTAAGTTGTGGACCAACTTACCACTCCTAACTTCTCCAGTTTCAACACCCCCAACTTAGGTGTTTTTACTAAGTTGTATGCATCGTCGGAGAAGTAGGTTCAAAAGAAGGGTATATGTTCACAAAAGGTTTCTGCTTGTAATGTGGTTGATAAAAGAAAGAGTCAAAAAGAGTCAAAAGGCTCAAAAGGGGTGCAACAAGGTCACTCACTCCTGTCTAAATGAGCTAAGGCCTTTTATGAAGGTTTTCACTCAAATCATGGCCTAAGGTCATTTTCTCAACCTTACACTTTCAATATGCAATACAATACTAACTAGTCAAGTTCTAGATGACACAAGTGACAAATGAATTATAGACTAAACTCACCACACATGGAATGAAAATTATTAAAGATGGTTCAATCGTTATTCCTAAATAGGAAAAGAAAGAGATATATACTACTAACTAGTAAATACAAGAGTGATACAACGAGTCAAAGTGTTGTTCCAAAATCATTTCTTATCCATGCAACTTGACTTTGCCAAAAATTTGCAGAAATATTCTTTAGGGGTATGTATAGTATGAAACTACTTTATTAGTATCAACCAAGCAAATGTATTTATTCACATCATCTAACTACACCTCTATCTACACATAAAAAAAAAATCTACTAAACTATTAAAGTAGGAAAAATTAACAAACAAAAATAAACCTAAACATGCCAGTTCTACTTGATAGCATGTTCAAGGAAAAACAAACATGACAACAAAAACCCTTGAACGAGTCAAAATAAAACAAACAAAACAAAAAAAGATTAAATAATTAAAGAAACGAACTAAAATAATCCATGAAAATACACACTAATCCACAAATTCATGTCATAAATATTACAAAATAGATTAAAAGCTCGACAAAGGCACAAAACAAAAACATCAAACAAAATCAAATATAATAATATCCAGTAATACCCAAAAATACTAAGTATATCCACCCCAACTTAAGAAAAAGTAGTGTCCTCACTGCCTAACTCAATAACATAAAAAGTATGAAACAAATAAAAGAAAGACGTGAGGCTCCCTGAGTTGTATCATTGGCTCCTATCGCTCTCAGTCTCCTTCTCATTATTATGGCCATCATCGTCATCAGACCATTGAATGCATGCATTATTATCACCTATTGTGACTATAGAAAGTCGGTCTCGGGGTTTCAGAACCTTCCACAACCCCTTTACCCCTTTCCACATACAAGTAAATAATTTGTCTCTCCTTTTCTCCCTTTGCATCATCTTGGCATGCGAGGAACTCAGCTCTTCATGTGTCTTAGCTAGGTCCGTGTAAGCTCCAGTGTCTAGAAGAGCCCTCTACTTTTTCTTCTCGTCAAGATACCTGTAAACCTCCTGAAATAGAAAGTCCCTAGGAAGTCTCACTTGGTCCCTACGAAAGCTTGCTGACGAGCTCTGTGGTTATCTTCATTAGGTGAGATCTCCTCAAAAGGGGCTGAGGCTAGAGGACTACCAAAGGTGGCCTATGGGGCTACTTCTGAAGTCTTCTTCCTTTTTTTCCCCTTGTTAATCAAACCCTCTCCTCTCTTCTTTAGTGGTAGTATTGGTTTCCCCAGATCCATCCATGTGTCTTTCGGTTCTACCCTAACTCCCTCTAAAGTACATAACTCGGTGATAAGACAAGGAAAACTAACATAGGGCTATTGTTCTTTTTGTATTCTTTGAGATCTTGGTTAATCATTTAGCCGACATTTATAGGACTATCGTCCATAAGGCATGCTACCATTTGGGCTCTCCACAAAGGCATATGAAATAAGTTTCCACACAGAGAGACTCGTCTCCATATAATTAATATCCAAATCCTTGCTTCTACTGTGAACTCTTTTGCAGTAATAGCCCTTTTTGTGGCTCCCTATGACACGTCCTTCTCAGGACAAAGCTTTGACACTAGCCAGTTACCTACTGCACAATCTTTTGCTTTCAATAAAGCTAGGTCATGGTCGAGTAGCCCATAAACACTGTTAATTGCCTCTGCTCTAAAGTCGACCATCTTACCCCCAATCTGCACAACTAGAGAAAACAAATTAACTTCACTAAGGTTTGCAAAGAATTCCCGCACCCAAGTCTCATTAGCCTTGCAAGGCTCTTAAGTAAAACACATCCATCCCGTGGTCTTGAGCCTTTGGTAAAAGTGTGGGCACGCCTCGCGAACATTATCTAGTTTGATTCCTCTTTCCAAGAATAATTTTTTTCTTGGAAAGTCTTCATAATAGTAACCTTGCAATTCAGTTGAAAGAAACTGATGCTGATCATAGTTCGCTGCAAGTGCTAGTTCAAATAGGATGTCACCGAAGCGTTGGGATCCATAATAGGCTTTTGTACCTGAAATATGACACGCAATTATGAACTTTGTTTTAAGACATGCAATGCAATGGTTTGTGTGTTAATTATGTTAATGAAATGCGTCAAATATCAAATGGGATATGTTTTAGAAAAAACTAAAAATTGACCTTATAGGGAATTGGTTGCGGGTACCGATTTATCGGCCGAAGTACCAATTTATCAGTACTATTGATAAATCTGCAAAAATGACCAATTTATAGGCTTCCGACCGATAGATTAGTCTATTGGGCAGCCTCTCATTTTGAAGAAAAAGAAAACTTCTCTACGAAATGTTGAATCAATGGTCCTTAAGAAGGTTATTTCCAATTAATCAAGAAGTATACATTAGGGGCATGATCAGATAAAATCAAGTCATAAATTAGACTAATATTTTCACCTAGAGCTTTTATCAAATACCTTATGGGCACAATTATTTCCAACCAATTTGACACCATTTTGGTACTCAAGAATTCCTAAAACTTTGCACCAATCCTAATCATCTACTCTCAAACCAATTCTTACCCACACTTTGTTCACACACATCAAAACTCGCATACCAAAGTCACTCAAAGCCCCAAAACATAAAACAAACTGAGATATAGAAGGGTTTATATATAGAATTATTAAAAATTTCAAGGTTTAGAATCACATACCTAATTTTGTTACAAGAGAAGTATTTGAAATTGTTGGTTTGTGCACACTAAAATGAAAGAAAGACAAAACTGGCATTTTAAAAAAAAAGAAGTTGGAGTTTGAACTGTTTGGCAATCCTACTGATGGTGTTTTCACTCCCAGTTACAGATTAATTGGTTAAATTTGTCGATAAATTGGACAGGACCGATACATCGATCATACTGATCAATAAATTGGCATATTTTTGTACCGATTAATCGGTGTCTGCAGCAAAAATATCCTCAGCTCTTTTCTAAATTTTGTCAATGCTGTAAATTGGTTCATAGATTGTTACTTATCTCCTCGAATGCCATTTTAGCTGAATTTTCACTTGCAAACACAATTTTCTTTCAAACATCTTTATGGATTAGTTAGAAATAAAACATGATTTGAAAATAAAAACTAGAAAAATGCAACAAAAAAAATCAAACTAAGAGAAACAAAAATTAAAACTTATCATCCACCATTTGACCATTTATCTCTCCATTTCAAAAACTTATATCATCGTCCGAATTTTAATTTAGTTTTAACATAATTTTCAAGGGACGACAGTGAACAAACAAAAAGGCTACAATGAGGAATATTGTTTTGTCCACTTTGAGTAGCAAACTCACCCCTGGATGAACTAGAGTTTTCAATCATAACTTGTTCAATACATTTTCTCACTTCTAGTCTCATCTCATTAATTTTAGCATCATGCATTACCTTTGGTTTTGATGGCTTGCAAAGTTCCATTATCTCTTGCCAATCATCTGAGACTTCATCCTCTATAGATAATAATCCAAAACCAATACTCCCCATTCTTTGGTAGAACATGTCATATGTCTCGATATGTAAATTCAAGTTGTCGTCCAGAATGAAGGTGTCATATTCTAGTTGCTCTATCTTGTTGCATAATTTGAAATGTCGAGCTAAGAAGTCTTCCATAACCGTTAATGCACATTCATGAGCATGTATAAAAGACTCAAAACCCTATAGAATATCCTCAACTATTGCTTCTAATGACATGAGTAATGCCATGAGTCTACACTTTAAGAGCTCGAACAATAGAGTTAGCAACCACCAAACACACTCTTAAACGGAGATGCCATAGTAACCAAATAACCAAAAATATATCTAACCTAAGAAAAAAATAAACAAAACAAATATTCACAAGTTCAAATTAAAGAAACTACACCTTAATTTCCAAACTAACTCAATACACCAAATTGCTCCCTGGCAACGGTGCCACTTTTTGATAACGCTCAAAATTATACTTCAATACCAATATAAAAGTGTATGCAGACTTTGTCAAATATAATTACCCAAAAAGGAATCAAGGTTGATCCTACAGGGAGCAATACACAAAATACAAGGCAATTGAGTAAGAATAGGAACTAAAGTGCCACAACTATAACTTGAATGGACATAACATAAAATGGGGGAATAAGGATAGAATAATGTATAAATTATGGACAATGGTTGATAAGTGACTTCAGTGTGCAAAGATAGCAACTAACCATACAAGGGAAATTTATATCATCAATGATCCATGGTAGTTAAAAGATTATAAGCAGTTGTAGTCCTACAGTTCATTGTAAGTGCAGAGTTATGTATAAAGCCAATGTTATTTACCTAAGTGTTTCTCAACCTTTAATTCTGCGTAAATCTCTTTTACACTGGTTTAGGGCTATGAAAGAGTGTGTTGTATTTATCGTGGTAACTCAAGATGATTACTCTTTACAACAGCAACTATTAGACAAGGGTTAACGCCCTAAATTTCTTATCATAATCTCGAATCCTAGTTTCAACCACAGGGTTAGTGCTATTTAAACCTAGGCAAGTTCTAGTGTTTTCAACCAGCAAAAATCAGTCAATATATAGAGATTATGCTTTCATACATCTTGAAGATGCAAAAACTAAAGGATTCATAGAATTGTTTGTATAATAGTTAAAACCAAAACATATGATAGTATTAAAATCTCAAATCCAAATCTAATTATGGCATCAGTTACAACTTCAATATTTAAACAAGAATAAAAGTCTACACACTACGAATAAATAATGAAAGCTAACAAAGAAGAGATGGGTAAAGAATATATCAATACAAAGTTCCAAATCTCTAACCCTCGGTGTAGAAGTTTGGTTCCAAGCTTCCCTTTTGATGTGTTTTTACCCAAAGGCGGCCAAAGAACTATTCAATATCCCTTTCCACATGAGCTTGGTTGGTTTTACATAGAGTTGGGACCCTAATATGTGAAGTTCCACTTTTACCCAGGGCTGCAGATGTCTCTTTATCATTTAAAAGTTTTGAATTATTGGTACTGGCCGATTTATCAACATAGATGACCGATTTAGTGGATGTCTGACTTTGTTGAGTAAATTAATCAATAGTCTGATTTATTGAGCGTCTAACTTTGTTGAATTGATCAACAAATTAGTCATTAGTCTAATTTATTAGAAATCTGACTTTTATTGACTAGATTGATAAATCGATCATTAGTTTAATTTATCGGCATCTGTAGGGGTTTTCTGGAAACTTATACCTTCTTCATCATTTTAAGCTTATTTTTTTATCGCTTTTGCATTGTTTCACTACCAAATCACTTGTGAACTCAGATTTCCTGACATATAATCAATTTACACCATAATTAGACTTAAATAATGAATAAATAGTGTGAATATATAGAAAAAGTGATAATATAAAATGGTAATTTCACCTCTCATCAGGCACCCCCGGTGCCACCGCTACAGCCTATTCATCCACTACCTATGTAATGACCCTCATGGTCATTTACGATAAATATGCAACTTTTTGCATTTTAGAGTATTTCAGTAGTTTTCCTAAGTCATTTATGACTTGCTGTGGACCGACTGTTCGGATCCCTGGCGACTCGATTGAGAAATATCTCAAATTCCCTATTTTAGAGCCTAAGACTAAGTATTCATTGAACAAAGTCAACTTTCCTAAAAGACAATCTCAAAATTTAATTTCGACAGTTTTGTTAGCTCTACAATAGTAAACAAAGTCGAGATTGACCTTAAGTTTGCATTTTGGAGGTTTTGTTTGCAAGTTATGCGAAATTGTGGATTTTAGTTAAGTTTATGGCCTAAAGAGGAGCTTCAGTGGTAATTTGATGTTCGGAGTGTCAGATCAGAATTTTGACACTTTCAACAGCTCCAGAATGATGATTTAGGCTAGGTGAGGTGTTGGTATAATTTTTGGACTTTTCGTTGCATTTTTGAGGTGTTGGCAGAGAAATGCACTTTTGGCTACTTTTTGTTTGAGGGGTCATTTTGAGTAAACGACCTCGGATTTCGGTTTCATCAATTTCGTTGAGTCTGAAATATCATTTCCATACTGCTTACATATTTGAATTTCAAAATTGGACTCTGTTTGATCCCCAAATATCCTGGTAGAAAATCTAAAATATGAAGATTTGACCTGCAACTAGTACAGGTCATGGCCCTCTTCGCGTGAGCCATCGCGAGCCTGGCTCAAGTGATCATGATGACCAACTGAAATTACTCTACATGATCACGGGCCTAGCTCATGCAATCGTAATCCACAATCCCAGTACACTATGCAATCACGGCCTAGGCTACGTGATCATAATGTACAAATCTAGTACCCTACGTGAATGCGGGATCATTGAACGCGACTGTGATAACCAGCCAGATTACCATTTGCAATCAAAATAAAGTGCGTGACTAGAAGTATATGTATTTTCCCTACACCAACCCTTCCATTTTATTTCAATCACAAACTATGACTTCTTCCATTCCGAAGAGAAAATACTTCCCTAAACACCAATACGAATTTGGGTAAGCTTTTTTTCTTCTTCTTCCTTAATTTTCTTAGTTTTCCACCATTAATGGCACCAATAGTTGAGGTTGATTCAATCATCCCATAATTTGGTTATTGTCATATAATTCTTTGTTAATTAGATATACATTGCTCCTAAGATCATTAACTTATCATAATTCCAACGTTAAATTCGTAAAGATTGAACCTTTGACCCATTTAAGGTCAAATCTTCCCTATTTTGAAGCCCTTCTCGCGTTTGCATTGTGCTCATATTTGGAGCACGAGTTCCTGGCAGTGTTGGGCACCCCGTGGTAAAATTTGTTTGTGGTTTCGACAAGAAGGTCCTGCAAGACCGTTTTAGGCCCGATTTTGTGTTTAGTTCGGAACATAGCATAAGCTACATCATTGAACTCATAAAAATGTATAAAATCCATTGACGTAAGTTTCAAATTATTTGGAGACCGTTTGACGTTAGTCAGAGTATGATTTTTTGATTTGTAGCGCTTTATCGT
Source organism: Withania somnifera (assembly GCA_039654485.1). Taxonomy (NCBI): domain Eukaryota; kingdom Viridiplantae; phylum Streptophyta; class Magnoliopsida; order Solanales; family Solanaceae; genus Withania; species Withania somnifera. Next base: position 11,649 of record JBDJHY010133962.1, read on the forward strand.
CGGACGATAGGTAGGCTCCAATGGGATATATCTTGGCTTATAGCTTTAGTAAATACACTAAATAGCATCCTTCGATTGGTTAGCTAGGTTGTATAATAACCCAGTACTATTTTTGTCCATTCCAAGTTGATATTGATATGTTGACACCCAAGTGATATGGGGCTGAGACTTAGTATTTTCATATAAATACCTGTACAGGGCATATGATATGGATATCTTATGATTATATATGTTGATATATGTGTTGATTGATATGCTCTGCATTCATGACATAGAGAGACCGAGCCTAAGGCACCGATGAGAGTGCATTGGGGCTGGGTAGTATCACCCTCTGATTTATGAGCCATGATGGCTAGCGGATGATATGATGATAGAGTTTCATAGTGGTATAAATAAATAAATAATAACAATATAATAATAATATAAGTAAATGTCTTTTACTGGTTTAGTCTCGACACTGCATAGAGCACCCGTAACACTGTTTTTTATTTTAGTCCAGGCTTCACCTCCTAGCACCAGAAATATATATATATTTTGACTGATAAATATTGAGACTTGAGATCAACTCCGTTCAGCAGTGAGTACAGCACTGGGACTTGAGATCATTTTCGTACGGCAGTGAGTACAACTTTTTAACATATGTGGTACTAGCGGTTGTGGAAACATAATGATATTGATTATTGATGACCATAGGTGATACTACCATATACATCAGTGTCGAATTCCATGACATACCGAGTACGGGTAGCGAATATTACTCATATGATATGATTGATATGAGGCACTATGTGCTGGCGAAATAACACTTATATGTGCTGGCGAAATAACACTTATATGAGGCACTAGATGTCGGTGAGATAACACTATTGCAGGGCACTATGTGCTGATTGTGATTCATTATGGTTCTGAAAGTAGGATGTCAGGTTTTGATGACGATCATGTGTTTGTTACTTTTCTGCACTTGTTTTCTTCAATGTGCTCCTAGATCGAGTGGGAGATCTATGGGTGAGTATGTTTGTGTGTACGCTATGCTTCCTTATAGGGGACTTGTCTGTGTTTAATTGCCTACTTTATTATTCGTATCACTATGTAGTTTTCCTTATCGGTTACTTGTTGTTTCATGTTGTGTGGGATTAGTTCTTTATACTTTTATTCGTTTAATTATCCTTTCACTTGAGGTTACCGGTAGACAGACCATGTTCTACTCCTATCTTCTTTTATTGCCATTTAATGTGTTGTATTTCACATATGTTGTTGCAAGGATGTCGGGTACGTTTTCTTCCATTTCCTGTGATCTTGTTATGTGATTAGCTAGCACTATCCATCTAAGTGACACTTCTTTTGTACTTGAGTTGCTAGTTTTCCCTATATTGCATTATTTGCTTCTGTGACCCTTTTATTGTACTCTATTATTTACTTCTTTTATTATTGTTATATGCTCAGTGGGCCCTCGAAGCCTACTGGGTATGGGTTTCTTCGGCGACTTGTACTCATACTATACTTGCACAGGTGCAGATCTGAGTACAGGTTCCTATTCGTGATATACAGATAGTTGTTCATTCGGTTCTTATTTACATTGGAGATTTTGGGTGAGCTTGGCATCCATCTTGTTCCTGCTTCTCTTTAGACTTATATTTATTTGATCTACATTGTATTTCGAGGACACTTTTATATGACATTTACTCTAGTTTTATTGTTATGTACTTAGTGGTTCGTTTGACACTGATACAAAATTTTGGGTGGTTATTTCATTCTTAAACAATTTCGTAAATTTTTATTATTTCCTTGTGACTTTTGCCATT
>JBDJHY010133970.1:0-13449 GCA_039654485.1 Withania somnifera
TGTAAAGTCTGGGCTAAAACAAGTGGAAATAATAGTATCAGGTTCTCCGTACACCACTGAGTCTAATATAGTTAAAAGTTCATTTACTTATATTATGATTAGAATATTCCAGTTTATTAGTTTATCTCATTATCCATCATTATTACAAAAATCTGTGTCTAGCCTCCATGGCTCAATAATCATGTGGTGATACTGGCCCAGCCCCAATGCACTCTTAGAGGAGCTAGTGGCCCACCCTCTCATATAATGAATGCACAAAAAATTAGCAGTATATATATAAACTTGAAATGACAACTACCTATGCCCCGTACAGGTATCACTCGACAACTCCTAGGTCACAGGCACTACAAGGTTACTATAACGATCTAGATACCCAACCCACAGATGCTATTTAGCATAATTATTAAAGTTCCAAACCCAAAGATAAACTTGCAGAGCCTACCTATCGTCCGATGATGAAGTGCTGTAAATCGTAAATATTACTCAGACTGATATCAAAAAAAATTTAATTGTTCCAAAACTTGTGAAATAGTAATCCATATATCAATTAAGATTCCAACGATATAAATTATTCTAAGTTTCATACTGGCCTAAAATTGGGCTTAAAATGGCCTGTAGGGCCCTCTTATCGGAACTGAAAATAAACTTTGCTACGGAGTTTCCAACGTTACTAGGAAACCCTACTCTAAAATTGAGCATAATTCGAGCAAGGAAAGACCCTTGAACATCCCAAAGAAAATTAAGTATAAAGGGGTTTAAAGATTTGAACTTTTATGGATTTATATTATGGATCCTGAAAGGGAAAGGTTACTACGATGTTCAAGAACTCTAATGAACAAGAATTTACGCAAAAATCTTTGATATAGTTGATGAAATTAATAACCCATGACCAGGGAATCCATGGAGGAAAAACCCTAATTTTCATGGAATTAAATAGCTGAAATACTTTACGAAGGTTCGGAAAACATATGAGCGCTTCAAGGAACTTTTCTACTGAGTTTGGGGATGGTTCCAAAGCAAATAATACCAAAAGTAGAGAGATTATGAGAGAAAATTTGATGAAATAATGAAACAAAAAAGGAGGGAAGCTAAATAAATAAGCCTCAAGTACCAATTTATCGGCTATTTGTCTCGATAAATCGGCACACTCTTGTCACTAGCAAATCTGGGCAGGTATTGATTATTGGTACAAAGTGTCTGATTTATCAGCACCTGCTAAATTTTTGGTATACTGTTTGATTTATTAGCACATGTCTATTTATCAATAAAATGTCCTATTTATGGGGCACTGATAAATTGTTCTATGCCTGCACAAGCAAAAAAAACTTTTGGTAATTTTTAAAATTAAAACGGAGCCTAATTTTTGAACACTTTTTTTTTAATCAAATCCACTAGGCATGTTGCCTAGGTTATTTTATTGATAATAAGTAATCGAAGCTTACAAGAAAGTAAAGAGAATTAAAACAATGTGCTAAGCTTAGGCTAGTGACAAAACTTGGACTCAAAAGGTCCTTATTTGGTACTACATTATGAAAACCTAACAAATTAAGGTCTAAATTTATAAGAAATAACTTATACATTAAGATCACAAAGCTTAGACTATAGCCTATGTATCCGGAAGTCTCTTGCCATACTTGTTTTAGTCCCATAAGTTGCTGAATTGTTTCCTCCTTGTTGCCACATCCAGCCTGTTTGTTCTTCCATTAATGTTTCCTTAGTCTTTGTAGTGTGGAGTTAGTCTTTGTCTTCCTTTGTCCGTGGATAGATGACTGTACTACTGATTGCAAGTGCACAATGCCTTCCATGTAGAACAAACCAATCAGTAATCCTTTCCTTATTCTCATCTCTTTGCTTGGACCCTTAGATAAGGACATTGTAGCTTGTCACTGTTGATAATCTTCCTCCACTTTGGGGATACATTGAGACAGGGAAAAAAGGCACAATATAGAGGTGCTAGGATCTCATAAGAGGCCTAGTAGGAGATGATTAATATGGCTTCTTAGTTACAGGTGAATTTAGACACCATCATCACAACTGACCTGAATCACTTATTTACGTCCCCATCTCTATCTAAGCCCTATATGATGAGGAGCTGTGTCTGGCAATCCATATTGAGGAACCCCCAGTCCATGTTGAGGCTGCAGCTACGACCGATGATCATATCGATATATTTGGGGACCTAAAGGATTTTGATGCCCTAGATGCTTCCTGAGGGGCTAGCACACTCTGTTCAAAAGAAATCCATGGTTCGCTCTAGCAAAAGTAGAGCTACTGAGGACACTTTTGACCAGGCCACTGTACCAGCTGAGGATTCCCCACCTCCTTTATAGGCTTGAGTCATCAGGGGGCCTCTACTCCTTTCCCTTACTCTTTTTATTACTCTCATAGGGGACAATGCATATTTTTTATTAACAGAAGCAGTAGTTTATATTGTGGGTTGTATTATTCAACATCTTTTCTTGTCCTCATTTTTTATCATGAAATGAAAATTTTTGATTAAAATTGTAGTTTATTTTATATTTTTAGTTGTTTTGTGTATTTATTTATTATGTTATTTTTTCTTAATTGATGTAGCAATTTTTTAATTATTTTTAACATTAGCGAATAGTAGGAAATTCCATTTTTGAAGCCATAGTCTGTTGTAGCACATGTTAATAACTATGTATATGGGTGGGTGTGTTTTCATGATTGAGTTTCAAATCCCACCTCTTTTAATGCCTATTTTTCTTGGAATTAAGGGTGACTATGTGGATCAACCGACATATTTTTTTGTAATGATCACTTTTATCTTCCTTTGACTTCATGTGCTCACTAGTAATGTTGTGTGATGAACTTCTCTCACTATTGAAGGATTGGATGTATGTACCCAAAACGAGTGGGATTCCATGAGAGGTAAGGAGTTGCATCGGTTTCAAGATTTATGCACCATTAGAACTTTCCTGGTTAGTCCTTGTTGCATGATTGAATGAGGTGAAGTGAAGATATGACCTTAGGCCTTCTTTATGATTTTCTTACAACCACTTGAACTATAAATGCCACTATTTAATTATGTTATCCCTAGTTACCCCCTTTGAGCTTTAAACTATTTTTTGGTAACCACGTTACAGGCCTTTATCCATTCTTTAATCCTTTTTTGAACCCGTTCCTCCTTGAATTTTAAGATTGACAACTTAGGGTTTTTTTCCTAAGTTAGGGATGTGGGTGAATTATTAAATTTGTGTGATGGAATTGTATGTTCTTCCCAAGAGAAAAGATCAAATATCGAAAAATAAGAGCTCATTTAAAGACTCAAAGAAAGAAAATATAAGAAAAGAAATTGAAAGAATGAGTTGTTCATAAATACGGGAGCTAGAGTGAAAACAATAATGTTTGGTGGATCTTTGAAAGGGTAAAAAACAGTGAACAAGTTTGGAGAACAGATGAAAAATGTTGGGTAGTGGTCATGGAGGGTGTAGTCATTATTATGCTAAATTCTTATCTTACCTACCCCAAAGCTTACATTACAGGCTTTGAAAACTCCTTGTGGGATCTTCACTCATGTCCAATTCAAATCGTGCCTTAGAAAATAAGGGCAAGCCTATGGCTTGGTGTGTGTGCATGAAACCATATTTGTTAGAGCGAGAGCTTGAATTATATCCTTTATGCATCATTTAGTGAGAGAAAAAGAGGGAAATATTTTGGGGTAAGGCCAGTCCACTCCTTGGTTTTACATGATATCTAAAGTCGTCTGGTGATTTGAACACAAATATTGCTAATGAATGCAACTTTTCGTAGGAGAATTGTGACACATGAACTAAAGGTGACGTTATGAGTTCATGCTACCTCAAACTTTATGATAAGGGGAAAAATTATTTTGTGTAACATAATGCATAGTTTTTGAGTTAATTATAATTCGTGAATGTGAGAGAATCTCGTATTGCCTTATTTCCTCGAGGAAGAGAAAAGAGTTAAGTTGGGGGTGTTGATGAGTGGCCTAAAAACCACTCATTATGCCTAAAAACATCATGAAATTTCTTGTTTTCGTCACTATTATGTTAAATTCAGACGTTAGCTTGGTGTGTTTTTCAGGTGAATATATTATTTCTATGGAACCAAGTAAATTGGAGATAAAATGCAGAGTTTGGAGAACAAAGTGTCATCATGGAAGATAAAAAAATACACCGACCTCCAGTGCTTCTACCTCCATATAGCCAAGGAAAAACTATATGAAAGACTGGAAAAGACGGAGGACGCCCATCATCAATTGCGGTCACCACCATCACAATGGTTGTACCCGTATCAGGAGAAAATTCCACTCAAATGCCTGCCAATCTACAAAAGAAGGTGGACCGCCGTCCAGGACGGCGGTGGTTCAGTTAGACCGCCGTCGCGGAAAGTTCAGCTAAAGAGGGAAACTTCTGGGATGTATAAAAGGGGATTTTTTACACTAAGAAAAGGAGAAAAAAAAAACTAGAAGAATATTTTGGAAATATTGTTGGGTTTGAAATTAGTATCTTTATTATCTTGTAAAAAAAATTTGACACAATATTTTAGAAGCATGTATGATTATTTTCCTCTTAATGGTAATTACTCTTCCAATTTAATCATGTGTATCTAATTCAATATGCTTGGGGATGTGCTAATTATATGTGTTTGTTGATGTCTATGGGTAATGGGTTTTTTACTAATTATTGGACATAAGTGTTAAGTCTATTGTGAAATCCATGTATTGTATTGAAATGGATGTTGAAAAATCCATGTTAATGTTTATCCAAGTATACATGCCACGAGAAAAGTGTTATGCTTGTGGGTTTATCAATAGCATGTGTTGGGCTTGACCATATTAATTAGCATACTAGAGATAGGTTGCTAGATAGCGAAGCATAAGGTTGCATGGAATGGTGTGTTCATGCTTTTGAGAAATTGACATGAACACTAAGAACTATGAAACAAAGATATTTTATGTGTTCACTTATAGCCTAGCTTACCAACACTGGTGCACAAGAATTAAGACAAATTCCATATCACCTTTTCCATTAACTAATGGTATCTAAGCACATTCCCAAGTAGCCAACTCCCGACAAATTCACCATACTTGTAATTGCTTACTCGAGATATTTTGATAACTTGAAAAATCCAAAATCATAACACTAAAACATACCCCCCCCATATTATTTTCTCTTTTGTCAAGTTAATTAGAATTAACTAGTGAATCTTTACACTATTATGAACATAGGCTAATCCACTCCTTGTGAATTCGATCCCGACTCATCATTAGGTAATCATAATTGAAAACGATTGCATACACATTTTGATTGGTTTCGAATGCGTAATTGAACATTATCAATAAACAACATCGAGTAACCCCAATGTGATACACTAGGTCAGACGAAACCTATATAAACCAAGTCTGAAAACTGAACGCTCAACTTACGAAGATCTGTTGGGGCCATAGGTTATGGGAAATAGAAATAGGCCTGGTGATCGACTAATCCTTAATAAAAAATGCCATACAAGCTTGGGTGGGTGGCCAGGTAAATTAGCAGGAAACACATCAAAAAACTCAAAAGCAATTGGAATAGAGTTAGGGGAGGGAGGATCAACTCTAACATCTCTAACATGGGCCAAAAAAACATAACACCCAGAAGAAATAAGTCTATAGACCTAGAAAAAATATATTACCAAAACGAGGAGTGGCTAGTAGGCCCCCACGACACTACTAGGGCTACACCGGGAATAGATAAGGTCACATTCTTTGTATAGAAATCTAGTACTGTATGATGAGGGAATAACTAGTCTATGCCTTGGATCACATCAAAATCCAACATTTCTAACTCAATCAGGTCATCTCGAGTATCACATCCCTGAATAGTCATAAAACAAGATCTATTAACCGATCCAACACTAATGCCTCACCAACATGGTTGTACACTCAACGTATAGGTAAAGGTGCACTAGAAACACCTAAATGAGAAGAAAAATATAGAGACACATACAATAAAGTGGATCCAGGATCAAATAAAGTAAAATCTAGGTTCCCATAAATTAGTAATGTAACTATCGTAAAAACATCTGAAACCTCAACATCCGCTCTGTCTAGTATGGCATAAAGTTGATGATGACCCCTAACTTGCTTCATACATCCTCTTCCCCGACTTTAGTCACCTCCCCTAGGTCCCTGAGATGCTTCCTAGTCACCTCTAGTGGTGGTGATACTTAAACTTCCTGAGAAGGTAAAGTGGTTGCCTTGGTGGCCCCATATGAAGGACAATCGCTTGCTATGTGACCCATCTTACTACAATATAAACATGACCCTATTCTACTGAATCTGGTCCCTTGGGCACCATCGCTAGCATAACTCCCACTCTCAACACAGTGGAGGTGTTCATCTCGGCCCCTGGTACGGCTGCTAGAATCCTCAAAACAATCCTGAGAACCTGAAGTTGATCCCTTGGCGAGCTGACTACTCTATCCCATATTTGAAGCCTGAAGTGAGGCCTGATACTATTGGCTGGAATAACCTCTCATACCATAGTTTTTTCCTCGAGACGGAGAACCCAAAAAGCTTCCTTGGTGGCATTGTCTCTTCTCGCAACCCCCTTGGGCTTAGAATATCCACACTTTAAACATGATTTGTAAAGTGTGAGAATCACATAGTCAACACCAACATTTACTTAACCTTATAACTAAGTCGAACCTCAATGTAGAAGAAAAGTCGTAGATCTACTTCTCTTCTTTAGGCAATAACTCTCCAGCATGACCAGAAATATCAATAAACATTAACATATTTAGCCTAACTAGGGAGGTCCCACCTATGAACAATAGATCTTGGTCAAAGGTGGGAGGTCCAACCTTCAAATAACATCCCTTAACGAGGCTTGGAAGGACCCAGCTCTAAACATAGGCCTCAACGACTCTCACGAGGTACCACCTCAAAAAAAAAATAGCTCTCATCTTGGCACAGAAGCTCCCACCTTTGATGAAACAACTCACAAATGGGAACTGGAAGTCACATCCCCAATTAACATCCCATAGTGGTACATATAAGTATGTAAAAGCTTTAGTTTAGTTTAACTATAAAAATAGTTACATACCACGTCGCGGTCATAGGTGTGAAGTCATAGAAAGTTCCTTCCATTTATTCGTAGATCAAAATATCACATTTTCACATTAGTTAACTTATAACCATTAGAAATCACCCCCGCTCCACCCTCTACCAGCACATCAAGATACCAAGTTAGTTTATGATGTGTAGCAGTACAATCACAAATAAATCGCGCTCAACATAATCTAGGATCGGCTGAAGAAGGCCACCACCTAAGCGCACACCTTGCATAGGGTAATAATAAGGCACAACATGATCATTAAAGTCCAAGGTCTCTCCCTGCAAGGCTGGTACTCCCTAAATCCCGCTACATCCCTTCACAGGACACTTAGAAGAGATAAAACAGGGAAATTATCAAGTACGAAAGGTATCCAACCTAATAACCATCCCACATAGATGTCCACACTACACAAATACCCTAAAATAGTCCAGTTAAAATAAAAACAATCCCAGCTCACCTAGACGTAACACAAGCCTTTGAAAGAACAAAGAAAAGAGCAAACTACCACAAAATCACCCAAACCACCACAAAACTATCAAAAACATGCTCTACGTGTCAAATAGTTAATAACGAGACCTATATTTCCAAGTGCAAATTGGTTTGGAAATCGGGACCATAGGCCCCACAACCAACAAAAAAATTAAAATTACTGGGAGAAAGGCCTTAGCTAAAGGAACACGTGATTTCGATATGAGCTCAAGCGGACCTCAATAGGTCATAAAATGGCCAAGAAACATCATGCACAATTAAGAAAATATTCAAGAACTAACCACGCTAAAACCATGCATGAAGGTACCCGGAGAAAGAGGGAAAAATCTCACTACATCGCTTTGAGCTCAACTAATAGTACTCCAACTAAGAGTTAAGAAATTATTCCACAATCAACCCAAAAGGAGTAATCTCCCTGTTCCAAGGAAGAATATGAGGGTTAAGTCACCTTCAAATAAGAGAGAAATGCCCAAAATGTATTCCCAAAGCTCACCCCAAAACACAAAACAAAAACCCCTTGAAAAAACTAAGAAAGCACAAGAATGAAGATATTTGAAATGGGATCATAATTGAAATAAATTAGAAAATTTTAAAAACTAGAGTATATACAGGACAAGTTGTGGCTTATTTTTTGGAGAAAGTGGCATATTTATCGGAGCCTATCCAATTTATTAGAACACTTTCCATTTCATCAACCACCCAACTCTTGTAATTTTTTACAACAATTCTAAAATTTCAAAAAAGTTGCTCGAAATGAAAACAAAGTCCAATATTGAAAAACCAAATATGAAAATTGCATGGAAATTATATTCCCAAACACAACATAATTGATAAAACAACCAACAGAGGTCGTTTGATAAAAAATAATCCCCATACTGAAAAGGCATAACCTCCGAAATTTCCACATGACCCTCAAAATTACTCTGGGAACCTTTGAAAGTGCACCCAAGGACCAAAATAGCACAAATTCAAATAGTTAGAGAGGATGGAAGTGCCAGGTTTAGATCTAACACTCCAATTACAAATAGCCCTCCCAAGCTCCAAAATGAACTCCTACAGAACTGAATTTGCACAATTGCTAAACCTCAAAATTAAAGCCTCGGGAATTAAAATAATTGTCAAACTAAACCAAAGTCGACATTACAAAGCTAACAGAAGTATCAAATTTGATTCTGAGCTCGCTTATTAAACATTCGCTCTTAAGTTCCACTATTTTAATGTTATTCCCTTAAAACAGAGAAACTGAGATAACAAGCTATAGAACTGTCAGAGAGTCAAACTAGCAGTCCTAGTATATCATAAGCAACTTGGGGAAGATAAAAGAAGTCTAATATAGGTAAAATATGAAAGGCAATAAAATGACCACGCAAGCCATTAGCATGAATTCTATAGTCATTAGCTCCCACTTCCTTATAGGAATTAGAAGTCTATTCATCTCACCACCCGTTCTCTAGTGCTCAAACTTCATCTGCTGACAGTTAAAGAATTGAGACATGATGTCTTCTATATCTCTCCCTATCCTATCTTACTAGTAATGTTGATACAAGTCATGATACATCTTAGTCACTATTGGACGAGTAAATTACCTAAAGTAGCAACCCTCTCTTAATATCCGCTAAATAAAATCACTAGAGAGAATAAAATATGACCATCATATCACAACACCCATTGGAGAAAAAATGGCCTTTCTAGCCTTTATCTACTGGAATACTCTATTGAATCACTCGTAACTGGTCATCCTTAAGTTGTTGTCAGCAAATCATATCAATCAAAAATGACTTGGCGTCAATACACGCAAAACCCCCTACTTAATCTAAAATATCTATGTAAACCAACCTATTACTAGTGACTAGATGCCGAATAAGGTCTCTCCAAAAATGATGTAAAATCAAAGCTACCCATGGTAATTGTATTTCGGCTAAAGGCATCTACAAAAGTATTAGCCTTGCTAGGATTAGAGAAAAATGGCAATATCATAGTCTTTTAGGTGCTATATTCGTTGTTGTTGTCTTAGGTTGAGATCTTTATAACTTCAAATGTACTACAAGCTATGATAATAACTGTAAATCTCATACTGGACCCTATAAAAATAGTGCCTCGAGATCTTGAGCACGAAAACTATTCTACAATTTAAAAATTATTAGTAGGGTAGTTGTGCTGGTGAACCTTTACCAGTGAAGAAGAATGAGAAATAACTTGTCCCTTCTACATTAATAAAAAACCCAAATAAATAGTAGAAATATCACAATACACAAGGCAACTCTATCTCTCAATAGTTAAAGTAAGAACTAATGCTGAAATAAGAAATTCCTTGAGCCTTAGAAAACTGGACTCATATTCAGCGAACCTTTAGAAAGTGATATTCTTCCTAGTTAAAGGAGATTCTATATAAGAGAATCCCTACACTAAGAATCAATATTAGCTAGCAAAACCAACGAAGCCATGAGTCTATATTGGAGTAGTAGGTTGAGAACCAAATGTAAGTATCCAATAGGCATCATAGGTCGAATGGGCTCAAAAACCATAAATAAGGTATATAGCGAGGGAGTGTGAAAATAGGCCAAAATAGGTACATAAAGCAAAGAGATAAAGGGAAAATTAAAAAATAGCTAATAAATGTGTAGTAAGCAGCTAAGTGAATACTCTTAGCAAGCAAATGCAGTTACTAAAAAAGATAGCTTATGTCAACAGTCTAACAAGGGTAATTGCTAAAAATTTAGACAAAATATTCAGTTAATGGAACACATACCTAGATATTCAGTGAAATTCTATTTAAAGGAAGTAAATGTAAGGAATTTAAAAGGCTCATCCCACTGGTAAGTAACACTAGTATGGACATAAACTAAGTGAAATAACCAAAACAAGAGCATAATAGTAAGAAAAGTACATATAAAACCAAAATAAACCCCATCCGTTCATTGGGTTACAATTAATAAAAGAAGACATTCAAAACCTACCTTTCCCCCATTGGTCGATAGGCACAACTAAAACATTTAAGAATCTAATATGACTTCTCTAATAATACAAAGTGGTACAATCAAGTGCGATATGGAGGAAATACAAAGGGGTAAAAAAGGTATGAAACAACATGTACTCAATCTATCTAGGAGGACCTATCTAATTATTGAAGTTCGTCCCTTTTCAGGCTACGACTGCACAACCTTCACTATCTTGGATAAAGATATATAGTATTATTGTCCGACAAGATGATACCTATAACTAAAAAAGCAATAACATATTTAATTAAGGAAAGACAGATGAAATGTAAAGATAAAAGTATCACAAGGAAACCCTATTCTAACAACCAATATCACTATTGGAAATGTATGATATTTATATCCTACTCAGGCTTATTCCAAAGATGATGAAGTCGTGACCTACCTAGAGGCCTGTAAGAGGTATTTGAATAAAGCTCCAGGGGTCAATATTAGAAAAAACATCATAATATAGCTCCAAACAATAAAATTATGAATATGTACATGAGAATTTTAAGACCCATATTACTATAGAATGAAACAAACAGTAAAAATGTCATTCTAAAACGAGCTTGTGTGCCTCGTATGCCAAAAATAGAAAAAATTATTGGAAGGTAGACTAAGCTCAACAAACACATTGTTCAAATGCTCTAAAATTTAGCTTTTCGGCCTCATATGAAAAAAAATAAAAAAATTTATTAGAAGGTAGGCTAATCTCAACAAACATGTTGTTCAAATATGAGCTCAGTCAAAGGATTGAGATGAATTTCCCTAAGTTCACATTGAAATACTAAATAATTTACTAGAAATTCCTAAGATTCTTGATCACTAATTGTGGAAGAAATAAGAAAAATAAAGGCCTCATCCTTATATAGACCTTTCCCACAAACACACTGCACGACTCGACCCAGATAGTCGTGGTTGCAGCCAGCCCAGCGCGATTGCATTGAAGGCCAGTTCAGTTAGATCTAAGATTCCATATATGTGATTGCATTTCCCCCACCACGGTGCGACTAGGAATAGCCCAACCCACTACGATTGCACTTTCGCTACTGTGATCATGGTGTGCACCAAAATATTACATACAATGAACCCCTAGGATAGGTTTGGAGTTTGATAAATGTAAAACTTATAAGTCAATAACTATGGAAAACCACTCCAAACTCCATGAAATCAACCAAATGACCATCAATTTTTGTTTTAAAAAAATATTGACCAAAGATGTCACTCCCCGAGATCCTTTCTTAGGCGGGATAGTCATCCTTAACTACTAAGTTGCCCTAGCAGCGAGCTCTACTCACATCACTCAGTGGAAGCAGTAAAAATAATATCAAAAGCGTAATGGGATGCTCACAATAACCATTAAATAGTCATAATTAATTAGAAAAATTAGAAACTCAAAACCATACGTGTTAGTCTAAAAGACTACTAGATAAATAATGGACTGGTAGCGTAAGAGTTTACTAGCTAGTCTCAAATAAATGACATGATAAATAGTAAATCTACAAAACAAGCTCTAGAGAAATAAATAAAATAACACCATAGTTTTTCCTTGAATCTAGTGAGAACTCATTAATCTGCTAATTTGTAGGAATTCAAGTAATGTCAACCTCAAACATTTGGATGGTTGGGAATATTTGTATGGGGGTTAGCACATGCAGAAAGAGTAGAATCAACACACAAAACATGTACTGAGTATGTGAGCGATTATAAAATAGTCTATAATATGTAATGATAATTACTATGCAATGCATGACAGCAAATCAAATCTTCAACTCTAACTCAAATAAGTATTCAGCTGTTTATAATTAAAACTAGTAGAAATATTATATATAAAATAAACTCAGATAAAACCTCTTAACTTATTAGTTTTTAGCGGAAGATAAAACATAGTTAAAAAGAATCTTTCAGTTTCTTCCTTTCAAAACATTCAATTTTTAGCTTCTCTTTGGGAATTCCTATAAATGACGTACCTCAAGGCATAAAGTTATGAATTCCACGTACTACCCAGTCTGTAGAGGACCAAACCATTCCAATAGGAAAGGACACTCTCTTTTGTTGATCCAGCGAGACTACAGTACTAACTTGGTCAAAATAATAATAATCCCTATGTTAGGATATGCATATTAGGCTATAAGGGCCTCTTCCCACCCTCGATGCTAATACTCCTCCCGTAAAAATAAAATTATTGTCAATAAGTTTCTCTTTTAATCTTCTTGACTAGTGAACAAGCTCCGGTGAAATAGCCCATTCTAGACTCTTCTAGCTAAAACTCTCAATTTAACCAAATAGGAATATATAGTCCTATTAGACTCTCCAGCTTCACACTTCACGACTCATAATTTAAGCAATAAAATTAAAACTTCTTCTCAATTAATTTTAATAAGATAAGATAGCGAATTTAGACATGCTTCAAGTTCATACATCAAATCATATAGTAAGTCTAGTAATTATGAAACTTCAATAATCAATTGAACTTTTAAGCGTAAACCTTGAAAAAATAATTAATTCTTACCTCAAAGCTTTTTCTTTGTTTTACTTCAATTATGAAAATAAGTGAACTCCTGAGGAATTTCCTAGCTAAATAATCATCATGAATATTTAATAGTTCTTAACCAAAAGAGTCAATTAAATGATCATTCCAGGGAATCATAGTTTATAAAATTAAACAAGAACCTAGCATGCTTCTACATCTTCCAAATCTTATTTATCAAAGGGTTTTTGGGAAATAGGATTAAAGGAGTCCTTATTGAAAGCCTACATACTTGTTTAGAAGAAATTTTGTGGTG
Organism: Withania somnifera; assembly: GCA_039654485.1. NCBI lineage: Eukaryota > Viridiplantae > Streptophyta > Magnoliopsida > Solanales > Solanaceae > Withania > Withania somnifera. Next base: position 13,339 of record JBDJHY010133970.1, read on the forward strand.
AAAATTCAACTACCAATTTGGTACAATGAAGTCTCTATGAAAAACCTAGTTCGTAACTCTTTGGAGAAGTTTGAAGAAAGAACCTTGCTTGATTTAATAAGAAAAAAGATG
>JBDJHY010133980.1:0-13449 GCA_039654485.1 Withania somnifera
GTCAAAATTGTCTAAGTGTGGTGGGAAGGCTGGTGGTTTGGCCCTTACCATCCTATTAAGGTCCTTATGAACCACCTATACTTCCTGGGGTGGCTTAGCACAAACCTGGGCATGGATTGTCCCTCTAGGTTACGGTCAGTGCTCCCTTTTGGCTCTAACTTCCTTTTGAACTCCTAAACACAAATGTAACCCGATAAACACAAACTAAATATGAACTCTAAGTGTAAATAACATTATAGACACATTTTAATCATCAAAATGGTCATCCAATTTCTTCACGACCCGCCATTGTCGGTAAAATACAAACTTTGCTCTAACGTATCGAAAACTCATGGAATGCTATCCGTACCTTCTACTAGACTAAATTCAACCTACCAGATACAAAAGAATTAAAAAAAACATAAATATGAGTGATAAAAAATCAAAGTATATCAATGTTAAACTTTTGGACTATAAGCTCAATGCTATCTCGTCAATAAGTTATAGTCAATATGAAAAAGTCTAGAACTGATACTACCGTTCTAGAGAAAGATGCCAACCGTTATACTAAAACCTTAAAATGGTAGTAGGGGCCAACAATTTAACTCTTATTCTCCTCTGTATTTTTATTAGAGAGACATTCCTTAGTGGCTCGTTGCCCCAAATTTGACCCTGAAACCCATGGCCAGCCCGAGCAATATCCCTTCATGAAGGGTGCACCCACCGCAATGGGATGTATCAGAAGACATGATTGTAACACAATTTAAAGACTATATTATTTATAATATTGGGACAGATTTAGAATCAAAAACAACAACAATAAGGAAATCAAACAAGGAAAGTAAAGATAGAAGGGCAACACAAAGATAGGTAATCAAATGAACAAAGGGGTATATTAAACCCAAATATCCACTTAATTGCCACAAATCCAAGAAAAATTCTCTTAATTAAACCTCAAAGGAATCATTCGTAAGAAACCCAACTTTCTACCCAAGAAGATAAACAATAAGCTTCCCAAAAGCTTCACAACTCACCAAGAGTGTTTGTATATTCAATATTCAACATATAATGGAAAATAACCCTACTTCTTCCCATATATAGTCTAAGGAAATTATTACATATTTAGCCTTCATGGGCTATACTTAGAATAGGTAGTATGGAAAAAAACTGGAACAATTCGTTTGGATAGATTAGAACCTACTAGGACGAAGCCCTTAGATAGGCCGCTTGAGTTCGGGTAAACCCCCCATTATGTTGTCTATACTAAGGAAAACTGCCCACTATGCTGTCGAGGATTGGGAGAATTTCCCACTGTACCATATGGTCTTGGCTGAGCCACCCATTGTTCTGTTCAACCAGGCAATTCTATTCTTTATAAACAGCCCCTCTCGGGTGAGCTGTCCAAGGCCAGGCTGGCCATACCTTTGACCGTCCAAAAATAAATATCCAGGATTTGAATCCCCTTTTGCTTCTTCTTTTTACTTGGTCTCTTGGGTTTCTTTCCAAGCTAACCTCCATACGAAAATAGGTTCTTAAAGCATTATGACCTCGTCCAAAGCCACTTTATGTGCTAGCATACCTTGTAGCCTTTGTAATTCTTTGATTTGCCATCGTGTGAAGGTTTTAGTGAAAGGATTCTCAAAAAGGTTCATCAAATCCATATCTTAAAAAAAAGGATGAGAAAAACAACAAGCAATTTCTAATAGTATGAGGGTTAGCATAATGTACATTATAGGCAACAACACCACACAAAGAAGGAACATCCTCAAAGATCCCAAGAGACAATCTATACCAACAATGATCATACATGAAGAGGTAGTATAGAAAGTGGACAAGATCATCTCAATTGACAAAAAGGTACTCATTTTCAAAGCACATAATTACCATAAAAGAATTATCAAACATCTCAATATTAATTAAAGCTATTGAGAACATCATGAAGTTTCTAACACTAGTGTTACCCATTCCAATCAACAATTCACAAGATGTATACTCACAACTACCATGAATACCATCACAAATAATTAGGGAACCACTAATCTTATTAACCATGCTACCTAGATCCATTTTTAACACATAGGACTCTTTCAAGGCATATTTGAGGGAATTATCAAGCATAACAAAGGATGTAGGGTCAAAAGATACCAAAACTCTTCCTACAAAATATCATACTCCCAACATGGATCATAAAGAGAAAAGGTATAAGAGTACTTACCTTAAGGACAATATCTTGAACTTTTACTGTGGTCCTCATTGGGTGTATCAATCCCCTTCAACTCAAGTACACCTTTGGAATACAAAGCTTGGTCCAACTTCATTTTATTGGGAGCTTCCTCACAAGGTGACTCTATAAATAAAAATAATGGTTTATTAAGATAGTATTCCTTCATCAAGCATTGGTCAAACCATGTTTAATCACCATCTTCCCATAATGGGTTGTTATAGAAATGGTAGCCCTCAAAGAGTGGTATCTCTTTAGTTTGTTTCACCCCCACTAGGATCATCAACCTGCATGATAAAGTAAACAGAATGGTGGAGAGAGGAAGTAGAACCGTTAGCATATAACACTTGATTTTCAACCTCCTCCTTCACGTTCTTATGACTCCTTAAGACGAACACCTTGATCTTCCACATCAATTTTCTCATTTCTTTATATTCATCAATGGCCTCGGGTTCTTTTGCAATTTCTTTCTCTTTATTTACCTTATCCTTCAGTAATTTCATCTTATCATACATCTCACTAACTTGAGAGGGTAGTAATGGATAAATCACATGTTTTTGACCATCCAACATAAAGGTGTAGGTATTATCCCTCCCACTATGATTTATTGAATGGTCATATTTACAAGGTCTCCAAGTAATACATGGAAAGCTTTCATGGAAACCACATCACCTAGAAGCTCATCTTTATAGCTTTTGATCTTTAATTTGATCCACACTTGCCATTTTTACTTTCACTTCTCCACACTCATTGAACTATTGGATCATATAAGGGTTAGCATATAATATGGTGGGTTACTTCAATAAATTCAGCATGGTATCACTAGCGACATTGGCACAACCTCCACTATCAATGATTAACAAGTCATCTTAATGCCTAGAGAACTACCAAGTTTGGATCGTAAGCTCTCCTTCTTGATTCCAATCATCAACAATCGAAAGTCTCTTTCTCATTATACCACTCTAAATCGAGACTTCTCTATTTAAATTATCTTAATCATTATACCTTCTATCAACTTCAGAGTCACTCTCATGCGATTGTGCATCATCACTTTCCCCTTCCTTTAGGAACCTTGGTCCCCTCTAGCACTCACTCATCTTGTTCCCAAAGCCTTTACACTTGAAACATTGAAAATCTCTATGAATAGAGTAAGTGTTCTTGTTACCTCCTTCTCTTGGAGACATTGGTTGTGGGTGTTTCTCATAGGAATTCTTTTCATAAGTCTTCTTAATGTCTTTTGCCTTATCCCACTTTGAAGAAGACTGGACTATATTCTTACTCTTCCTCCAAAAGTTTAGAGAAGAATAACTCCTACTCTTTATTATTTTCTTCTCCTCAATCTTCCTTTTTATCTCAATCACTCCATCAAAGATATCATCAAGTGACTCAAACTTAGCAACCACTATTTGAGAGGTGATTTCATAGTTCAACCCATTTCAGAATCTAGCAATTGTATGGAGGGGTTGTTCTTGGAAATCACTCTTCATTCTCAAGTTTTGGAACTTATCAAATTATACGCATATCCCTCAAATCTTAAACTCAGATAATTCATTGATTTAGAAGATCTAATTGCATTGTGTCTCCCAGAAGAGATAAGCATCGGGGTCACTTTCTTGTTTAAACGGTGGTAGTGACACCTTGATTAAATTGAGTCTAGTATCTCTTTTTCCGTATCCTTGATCATAATGCAGATCTTCTAGACCCATTTTCTACCTTCAGCTCTATAGTATCCTTTTTGCAATCTCACTCTATGAGGAAGTACACCATGCCTACATCCTTTTCCTCTATAACTTCCTTGTCCTCTACCTGTAGGTTGGTTAACTAGACCCATTATCATAATATTCATTAATGGTCTCCTCCTTAACTCCTTTCCATTCATTCCTCTCAACTTCTACCCTTCGGTTGAGTGGGGCTTGGTAAGGATCTTGGTATTGGAAAGGTGAAGAAGGTTTGCATTCTGGGTAGGTGGAGCTTGGTAATGTTGGTTTCCACCTTGGTTAGTAAAAGCTTAATCAATTTAATTATGAAGGCTTAGCATTTCATTTCGGGGATTTGATGTGTATTTTGGCCACTAAGAGGAAGGTTATTTAGGAAAGTAGGGTGGAACATTTGGTGGATGGTTTAGGTGATAGGGGTGAGGAGGTGGTTTGAGAATGGCCACTTGTCATGGCTTTGTTATGGGATTGTGGAGTAGAAGTCGAGGAGCTCACTCTCCCTTCTATTATCACCATCCTTCCATCCATGTTTTCCACCTTATCACTCAAGGTGTACATCTTCCAATTCATGTAAGTAGACATTTCCAAGATTTGATCAATTTTTTTACTCTCCGTAGAAACTTGGCATTTGTTATTTTCCGACATTGTACCTATTAAATACATATAACAAAACAACCAAATGAGTTAAGTTAGTTAGAAAAACTTACTTCACTCTACGCTCTCACCTTGAGGAGTATGATCCACAATTGGCTTGCTCAAGGTTGATAGTCTCATGTGTACTCTGTAGATTCCTTATTTATGATTGTAGCCTTGGGTCGGAATAGAATCTTGTCAATGTTAAATGGAGAAAACAAACAAAAGGCACTTGAAACAATAAACAAACTACGAGAATAAAGTGAAACTAACAAGAAAAATGGACTACAAAGAAATGCATTCAAGAACTAGTATTCACAAGTACAAATCGAGTACTAGGTGTTTAGTAATTGGTGAATCAAAAGAAAGAAACTAGGAAAGTTGGAAATGACTGAACTAGATAACAAATATACAACATATAAATTCTTTTTTGTGAATTGGACAGTTCATCCAAGGTTGGGCGGTTCATATACTTGGTCTCCAAATTCTAAAAGAAATTCTCTAGCGCGGCTTAGTTTGGGAAAACCATCTAGATTTGGGCAGCTTGTCCAATTTGCCATCCAAAATATTGTAGGTTGTTCAGATGCAACTTTTCAAGGGTGATGTAATTTCTTCCAAGGATGATTTTGTGGGCCCCGTACACTTAGTATTTACATTTTTTAGAAGTTATAACAGTTTTTGATAACTTTACAGAAAGGGTTTTGGATCAAAGGGTACTATTTGGTCTTCTTCTTCACTTGAATATTGAAGAATACCAAGAATAGGTTCAAAAATACAAAAATTCAAAGTCCACCAAATCAACTCGAAGCTTAACAAAAATTGAACCACAACTTCCCTTTGGGATGGGGAACACAACCCACTACTTTTTAAGCATAAACAACACCCCAATCAAAGACCCTATTCTGAAGCTTCAAAGATTCAAAATCAAATAATGGTGGGTTACTCAATTCAACCCAGATCAACACAAAACTTGAGATTTAGACACTATAAACTATAGGGACCAACCCTATAGTACAAATCTAAAAACAAACATGAGCCTTTTGTAGAGATTTTTCAACCATTTTTAAAACTTTCTAGTAACTAGACCCAATATTAGAATTGAATGAATGAATTATTCTCTTATCTCAATACCATATATTACGGGGATGGGTATGGAAGAATAAGCAACAAAATTAAGGAAATCAAATAAAAAAAGTCAAGATAGAAGTGAAACACAAAGATAGGCAATCAATTGAACAAAGGAGTATATTAAACCCAAATACTCACTTGATTCGAAAAAAAACACTCTTAGTTAAACCTCAAAGGAATCATTCCCTAGAAACCCAACTTTCTACCCAAGAAGATCAAGAATAAGCTTACCAAAAGTTTCACAACTCACCAAAGAGTGTTTGTATATTCAACATTCATCAAAATCTAATGGAAAATAACCCTACTTAGTCCTATATATATTCAAAAGAAATTATTACATATTTATCCTTCATGGGATCTACTTAGACTAAGAAAAAATGGCCAAAAACCTAGAACAAGTAGTATTTACCCTTTTTGGAAGTTATAACACTTTTTGGTAACTTTAGAGAAAGGGTTTTAGATCAAAGGATTCTATTTGGTCTTCTTATTCACTTGAATATTGAAAAATACCAAGAACAGGTTCAAAAATACAAAAATCCAGACCCCACCAAATCAACTCGAAGCTTAACTAAAATTGAACCACAACTTCCCTTTGGGATGGGGAAAAAACCCACTACTTTTTAAGAACAAACAACACCCCAATCAAATACCCTCTTCTCAAGTCACTCAATTCAACTCGGATCAACAAAAAACTAGAGATTTGGACACTATAGACTATAGGGAACAATCCTAAATTCCAAATCCAAAAACAAACATGAAATTTTTATAGAGATTTTTCAACTATTTTCTTATTTTCTAGATAACTAGACCCAAGATTAGAATTGAATGAATGAATAATTCTCTTATCTTAATATCATATATTAAGGGGATGGGTACAAAAGAAAAAGCAACGAAATTAAGGAAATGAAACAAGAAAGTAAAGATAGAAGTGAAACACAAAGATAGGAAATCAATTGAACAAAGAAGTATATTAAACCCAAATACCCATTTAATTTAGAAAAAATCCAAGGACAACACTCTTAGTTAGACCTCAAAAGAATCATTCCTAAAAACCCTAACTTTCTACAAAAGAAGATAAACAATAAGCTTACCAAAAGCCTCACAACTCACCAAAGAGTGTTTGTATATTCAACATTCATCAAAATCTAATAGAAAATAACCCTACTTAGTCCTTTTTCAAAGGAAATTATTACATATTTATCCTCCATAGGATCCACTTACACTAAGAAAAATGGGCCAATAACCTAGAAGAAGTAGTTTGGGCAGATACCTACCGGGAAGAAGCCCTTGAGCAGGATTCTTGAGTTCGGAAGAACCACCCATTATGCCATCTTGACTTGGGTGAGCCGTCCATTATTTGAATGGATTGCCCACTGTGTCGTATGGGCTTGAGCAAGCCCATTTTTTGGGTGAACTACCCATTGTACTATATGGGCTTCGGTGAGCCGCATATTATTTTTTCCTGTTAGGTAGTTCAACTCTCAATGGACAACCCCTCTAGAGTGAGTCATCCAAGTCCAGGTACCCCGCTCCTATGTCCATCCTTAAATAAATATCTGGGATTTGAATCCCCTCTTCCTTTTTTTTCTTCTTTGGTATCTTAGTTGTCGTTAAAAGTTATCCTCCAACCAAAATAGGTTCTTTAAGCATCGTGATCTCATCCATAGCCTCTTTGTGTGCTAGCATTCCTAGTAACCTTTGTAATTCTTTGGTTTGACGTCATATGAAGGTTTTAGTGAACCAATGGTTACCCAAACAGATGGTTTGTCTGAATCCATCATCCAACAAATATAACCCTGGATAGGACCAAAGATCAAATGGCTCAAACTGGCGGTTTATTTGATGGAAGATGGTTCACCCAAGTTCTTTCGTTTGACTAGAAGTCCATTGCATAGTGGATGTGAAATATGAAAGACCAGATGGTTCATCCATTATTTCATCCAAGGCTGAGCGACGGCCTAATCTAATTTTTTGATATTGCACTTACACCCATACTCTATAAATAAAATAATTAGGGTAGTTTGAAGAGAGCTTTTTGATCAGAGACTTACGACTGTTGAATTTAGGTTTTTGATACATATATTTTATCAAGAACACAAGTGTGGAGTTCATTGATCATTATATTGCAATCAATTAGAAGCTTATTTTGTGGTATGATATTCACTAATTTATCATTTAATTATTATATGTTGATATTGATGAGTGGCTAATTCCCCAACTCTAGGGTTGTGGGATTGTTGCATCTACTCTCATGTATGGACATAATCTCTATATAATAAATGAATTTTAGTGGTTGCAAACACTAAAAAATACCTAGGTTTAACTAGCGCTAACCTTGTGGCTAAAACTGGTAGCTGAGATTATACTAAGAAATTTGGGGTGTTAACCCTCGTCTAAGTGTTGTTCATGTAGCAAGAGTAATCATCTTGAGTTACCATGATAATGACAACACACTCCTTCACAACCCTAAACCGGTGTAAAAGATATTTATCTAGGATTAATTATTGAAAAACACTTAGGTAAATAGTGTTGTCTTTATACATAACTCGGCACTTAGGAAGAATTATAAGATGATAAATGCTTATAATCAGTTAACTACCATGGATCGTTGATGATATAAAATCCCTAGTTGGTTACTTACTATCTTTGCATTGTGAAGTCATTAATTGAAACATGTCCATAATTCATACTTGATACTTTTTATCCTATCCTTACTCCCCACCTAATATTGTGTTCTATCCGTTCAAGTTATAGTCATGTCACGTTAGTTTTTATTCTTACTCAATTCCCTCGTATATTATTCCCTTTGGGATCAACCCCGACTCTTTATTAAGTAATGATATTTGAAAACGTTTGTGTACACTTTTAGATTGGTTTTGGAGTATAACTTTGAGCATCACAAAAAAAGGCATTGTTGTCGGGGAATAAGATATTGGTGAAGTCAAGTATAGTGACTGTTAGTTAGTTTTATTTCTAGTTTCACTTTAATGTGTTTTTTTCTTTACTGTAGGGAGCGGGTAGTACATGCCAAGTACTCAAAGTTTCAGAGTAGCGCTATTTCCATTCGATCCAGAAATATCAAGAACCTTCTCAAGAATGAATAGGCTAGAGAATACAGCTCTACCTAACCCTGAACAGTACCTTATTGATGCACACCGAAGAGTAAATCATCCAGATGAACCCCATAGACATCAACCTCTAAGGCATAGTATGGTGTATGTGGACGAAGATGAGGTATAACTCAATGTTGCTAGTGCTACAAAGGAAATCATTCTACCCTCATTAACACTAGGCATTAAATTCAAAAATCACCAACATAATGATACAACTGCTGACCATCAAGGGTCTATTCTGATGAGTTGTTGGTGAGGACCCAAACCTTCATTTAAAGTATTTCATAGCCATCTGCAAGTCTTATAACTTTCCTATAGTGAGCAAGAATGCTATCAGATTAGGGATTTTTCTACTATCACTGAGTGGAGAAGCAACGATGTGGCTCGATAATCTACCTCCTGATCCATAGCAATTTGGAGGGAGATAAAAGAGGCTTTCCCTAAAAGGTTATTTCCTCATTTAAAATTCCTAGTATTGAGGGATGAGATAACTAACTTCAGGAAGAAGCTTGATGAAGCCATACATAAAGTCTGGCTATGTTTTATTAAGAAGATTAAGCAATGTCCCAGCCATGGGCTGGGAGAAAACTATTTGAATGAGAAATTTTATTGTGATCTGAAGGCTCTGTCATAGTTCATTATGGAAGGAATTAATGGAGTGTCCTACATCTCGTGCACTTATTCTCAAGTATCCCAAAAATTGGACACCATAATGAATAACACTAAAGGATTGCACATAAGAGAGTTTGAAATATATGGTGGGGTAAAGAATGATGGTATATCAATGGAATAACACTGATGAAAAGTAGAAAGAGACCAGGATATGGACCACATAAAGACACAGATTGATCCAATTTCTTAACAATTTTTAGGTGGAAACTGTGGCAAAGTGAAGGTCGTTGCATCTTATGAAAAAGGTAATGATAGCATCGAGTCAGACTTTGATGAAGAGGATAGGTACCTGTAAAATCGAGAGGGTTTCCATCAGGGAACCCAAGGTTGGAACCCAACAAAAAATTATTTTTATGGACGTAATGATTATCATAATAAGGTGCATAGTAATTGGAGCAATAAAGACACCTATGACTAGAAGAAGAGAGGTGATTTCTGGCAGCCAGGGTAGCGTGAGAAAGAGACTAGTAAATCAAGGATGGAAGAAATATTGGACACAATACTTCAAAGAGTAGAATCTTCTGGAGAAAGCTTGAAAGCAATAAACTAGAAGATTTCAACTATTGATCAAGTGGCTGAATCTTATTCCGTATCGATAAAGCAATTACAGTTTCAAGTGGGACACATGTCATCCTCCCTAAACCATTAGAATGTAAGCAATCGGCATCTAGTCCCAAGGGATGTAACCATTGTATTGCTATCACCACATGAGTGGAAAGTTGTTGGTCAATCTAAAGACATATAAAGAAAACAGCCAAAGACTCAATAAAAAAAATAAGATTTGAGTGAAGTGAAAGAGATGTAATCACAGAGACTCCTATGATTGAAATAGGTAATAAGAAAAGGTAACTGAATTGCCTCAACCTCCACCCTCGTTCCCTTAAAGAATGAAAAAGAAAGCTGAAGATAGATGGTTTCTGAAGTTCATGATCATGTTTAAACAATTATCGATAAATGTTCCATTCGTAGAGGAACTTGACCAAATGCTCGATTATGCTATATTCATGAAACATATCATAACTAAGAAAAGAACAATCATTTTTGGGCCCTAATGTAGTATTCATCATTATGGGACTATTTTATCTCGATCTCTAGTACAAAATAAAGAAGACTCGAGAGCATTCACTATTCCTTGTACTATTAAAACATTCTATTTCGCTCAAGCACTATGTGATTTAGGGGACAGTATCAACCTGATGCCTAATTTAAAAGAAGTTAGGCCAAGGATTCCCCAAACCGACAAATATGCGGTAGGTAATGGCTGACCGGTCAGTTAAGAGGCCAGTAGGAATTTTATTTGATATTCTTATTTAGGAGAACAATCTTATCTTTCTGATTGACTTTGTTATCCTCGACTACAATGTTAACTTCGAGGTGCACATCATTCTAGGTAGACCATTTTTTGAATCTAGAAGAGCTTTAGTAGATGTTGAGAGAGGCGAGATAAAAGTTTAGTTAAACACTAAAGAGGTAAACTTCAACATATGTAAATCCATAAAGAAAACACAAGATATGACTGTGGTGTCTTTTTTTTTAGGCTGAATGGGATGAAGTCAAAGAGCCCTAGTTTGATGAGATATTATTTATCAACCCATTAGCAATAGTTTTGATGAATTATGATGGTGAAGGCATTGAGGGTTATGAGAAAACTGTAAATGCCTTAACTGGGGTAGGGTCATACTTATTTGAGCCGACAATGCTCGACTTAGACCTACCAAATAGGTTGACACCACTAGTAAAATAATCAATTGAAATTCCCCCGTCTTTAGAGCTTAAAGAACTCTCAAGCTATTTAAGGTATGCCTTTCTGGAAACTAACAACACCTTGGTAGTCATCATTTCATCATAGTTGATAGATCAGGAGGTCACGGCCTTGGTTTATGTTTTGAAGAAGTTCAGGAAGGCTATTGGGTGGACTATTTAAGATATCATCAGTATTCCATTAGGCATTTTCTTACATCATATAGAATTAGAAGTTGATAGTGTGCCCATTCAAGAACACCAAAGGATACTTAACCCACCAATGCTAGAGGTGGTCAAAAGGGAGATTACTAAATGGTTGGATGACGGGGTTGTTACCCAATTGCAAATAGCAGATGGGTGAGTCCTTATCTGGATGTACCAAAGAAAGGAGGCACGATAGTGGTGGTGAATAAAAACATGAGTTAATCCCATAGCACCCGATAATCGGGTGGAGGGTCAATATGAATTATCAGAAGCTGAATGTTGCTACTCTACTCTTTGAGACCATTTTCTAATATTATTAATGGATTAGATGTTGGATGCCTTACAGGTCCGGGATGGTACTATTTCTTAGATAGGTATTAAAGATATAACCAGATTGCCATAGCACATGAAGATCAAGAAAAAACCACTTTCACATGCCCCTATGGTACATTTGCTTTTAAAAGTATACCCTTTAAATTTTGCAGTGCCCCCGCTACGTTTTAGAGTTACATGATGTCTATTTTCTCAGACATGTAGATGATTATCTGTAGGTATTCATGGATGATACCATAGTAGGTGAAACTTTTGAGTATTTCCTAATTTGGGTAATTCCCTATAAAGATGCGTTAAAGTGAATCTCGTTCTTAATTAGGAGAATTGTTATTTAATTGTAAGAGAGAGCATCTTCCTAGGAAAAAACGTTTCAACAAAAGGTATTAAGGTGGATAAATCAAAAATTGGGGTGATTTATAATCTACCACCACCAATTTCTATTAAGGGTGTATGAAGTTTCTTAGGTCACACAGGCTTTTATCAAAGTTTGTTCAAGATTTCTCAAAAATTGCAAGCCCCTATTCAAACTCCTTGATAAAGAAGTAAAGATTATGTTCGATGAAGCATTTTTGAATGATTTTGAAGGGCTCAAACAATAATTGATCACTGCACCAATTATGGTCAGGCTGAATTGGCAAAACCTTCTAAATTGATGTGTGATGCCAACAGTGTGCTACTGGGAGTTGTACTTGGGCAGAAAAGAGAGAAGATTTCTCATCCTATCTATTACTCTAGAAAATCTTTGAATGAGGTACAAAAGAATACACATTTACTGAGAAAGACCTGTTGGCTATGGTTTATGCATTTGAAAAATTCAAATCTTACCTTCTATGCACCAAAGTGCTAGTGCATATTGATCATGCAGCCCTGAGATATCTCATGTCCAAAAAAGATTCTAAACCTTGATTAATCCGTAGGATATTGCTATCACAGGAATTTGATTTTAAGGTGATAGACCGAAAGGGGTGTAAAAACCATGTGGCTGATCACCTTTCAAGACTAAAAGTAGATGGGCAAAAAAATGTGGATGCAGAAATTGAGGATGCTTTTCCTGATGAAAATTTATTGGGTATTGAGATAGATAAGGCTCCATGGTATGCATATTTTTAAAACTACATAGTCAACAACGTCATACCAGAAGGCCTACATTGGCATGCTACACATAAATTCCTCCATGATGGCAAAAGCTACTTTTGGGATAAGCCTTTTTTGCTTAGGCTATGTGCAGATAGTATGATATGGCGATGCATCCTAGAAGTGCAAATGAGAGATATTCGCAAAGCATGTCATTTATCACCAGCTGGAGGTCATCGCGGGAATGCCTAGACTGCACAGAAAATCTTACAGTGTGGTTATTTTTTGCCTGCATTACATCGTGATGTATATGAGTTTGTAAAGGCATGTCGGTAGTGCTAGATTGAAGAAGATGTTTCACATAAACATGAACTACATTTCACTCATATCCTAGAAATTAAGCTATTTGACATATAGGGAATTGACTTCATGGGCCCCTTTGTCAATTCCTATTGTTAGTAGTATATCCTGGTGGTTGTTGATTATGTGTTGGAATGGGTTGAAAATGTCTCCCTACCTGACAATGAAGGAAAGAGGGTTGTGTCTTTTCTTAGAAAAAATATCTTTACTAAATTTGGGACCCCAAGAGTGATCATCAGTGATGGAGGCTCTCACTTCTATAATAAGGCCTTCA
>JBDJHY010134000.1:0-13448 GCA_039654485.1 Withania somnifera
GGAATCCAATGGTATAATTTATACACATTTTAGAACAAAGACAAAATTAAAGATCAAAACGGGCCCATAAGACCCGCTCACAAAAACCAAAAATCAATGTCACTATAGAGTCCCAAGAAATACCAGGAACTCATGCTAAGAATATGAGAACAATAGGAGTGAAATTTAGGCTCCAAATAGCTCAAAGAAAAAGAGTTCAAAACTTTATAACTTTCCAAGAATTTAATAACGAAAATACGTAAAAGGAATTTAAGGGAAAAAGACTCCAAAGGTAAAATGTTCTTCATGATGCTCATACAATTATAATTAACCATCTATAGCATAAGAATTCATGAAGAATTAGAATAGGATCAATAATGGAGGAATAGCCATGATTATGGAGGGATTTAAGGTGAAAACACTTACGAAAGTTAGGATGAGATTATTGCCAAGAAAAAATTTAAATAATGTTATATAATATTTCACCTAAAAAGTTAGAGCATAGAGAAATTTTTTAGAAAGAAGTAATATTTACTTCACGACCTAGACCTTTACAATTGGGTGGCTAGCTGTCGCGATTACAAGACACGAGTTTATTGTTCATTGCGATCATGCTTGTAACCTTCAAAGTTGTGATTGAGAAAAAAAGCAAAAAGATGAAGGATGGGATAAACCTTTGTTACCGTGACAAAGATCATGGCGATCGCAATAACATAAAGCAGTAAACTTTGTGATCATGTGAGCCATCTTCGAGATTGCAAATAACAAAAAGTACATGTACCAATAGTGGACCAGTAGCAAAAACCAGCAAACATCAAGTCCCCATCGACCCCTCAAAACTACTTCAGAGTTTAGTACTCATAATTGAATTGTGCTAAGATATTTGATATGATATTCCAGACTCAACATTACAATAGAAATTTTAGTATGATCTTGTTTCAGATAATTGTTGACCAAGTCAACACTTGCAATTGAAACCTATAAAATGGCCCAAGTTCTTAAAATGACCCAACTACTTCAAAGAGCAAACATATATACTACCTAACCCAAACTCATCATTCTATAGTTGATTGCCAGTCAGATTTCCAATCCGATGCTCCAATCATCGAATGATGGCTGAAGCCAGACATTGAACTGTTAAGATATTGTTATCTCATAAAATTATATAAAGTGACACCAAAAAATCATAGACCCAAACAAGGGTCTAACTAGACAAAATTCCATATTGCAAAGGTAACAAAACTATTGGTATTTGATTCTGAGCTCATCTTCACGAACTTTTGACTAAAGTCAATAATCACAATATTTCACACTATAATAGAAGAAAAGTGAGATAACTCTCAATCGATCTTCCAAGGAACCAAACTACTCATCATAGTAGGACATAAATTACCTAGGGAAGCTACCAGAAGGCTCTAAAATACAAGAAAATACATAAATCCAAAAAGGACCTTGGGTTATTATATGTGCCTTATAAACCATATTCCATACAAATATTTATTAATCATCAAGTCATGAGAAATAACATGTGAAATTCATATAGGAAGGAATTATCACTAAATAAATCAACATAGAAAAAAAGAGAAAATCGTATCAAATCAAATATAGTCACCCAAGGGTATATTAATAAACAAGGGAACAATCGTGGAAAACATCATCAAGGCCCACATATGCGAAAATAATCAAATAAAGTTTCACATCAAATAAACCAAATTCACTCAGATGCATAATCTCAAATAAGAAATTTATCAAAAATAAATAACATTTCACGGACATTACAAAGGCCATGATATATCACTACTTTAATAGAGGAGTCAAATAATCAATAATTTATAACTATTTTTATTACTTAGTTTTAACCCTTCATGCTTTACTCTAGTTCCTGGGTGAATACTCATCACTTCACCCACACGAACACTCCATATTATTTCCCATTAATCCCAATTTAAGATAATTAACCCATAATATACTGTGTCACTTTGTATGACAGTCAAAACCTTCAATTGCCTTAAAAAAATATACTCCAGTGGGTTACTTTCCATTACATCGAGCTTTCTAGTCAGCAAAACCTAATCTATTAAGGATTTTCCATAGAAAATATGTTGAATAATAATATCCACATTGAAATATTTTAAGTCGGTCAAAAAATTTACCAAAATAGTAAAGTCCAAAAACAAATATCAACATATTAGAATTTTCATAAAATTTATGTTACCCATACTTTAGTGATATCAAATATCAAGTTTTAGTAAAAGGAAACTAACTTTTATTTTATAGTAAAAATATCAATTTTTCCACAAAAAATTTGGATATTAAATATCTGAAATTATTCTTACGAAAATCAAGAAATAAGGATGAAGCCATACTTAACCATTCAGTAAATATTTGGGTGAAGATCTTACCAAAAGAGTTGAATCTTAGGAAACAATTTATCATGATGTTCTTCCCCAAGAGAAAAAAATTTCAAAAGATGTTTAGAGAGTTTTTTGGAACATGAAAATGGTGTGAAATATAGTGAAATACTCATATACAAGATTAGGAGCTTGTAAAACGACTAGATTATCCCTTACAAAATAATAAATGGTTTTGGCCACCTAGGCCCATATGATCAACATACGACTAGTATGGAGACTATACGGATAGCCATACGGTCCTTATGGCACAATACAAACTCCTAAAAGAAAATCCATTTTAGGCTCCATTTTTTAAACCGACCTTCAAAATTCATTTGGAATGGCGTGAACATAGAACATACAAATTTTTTTTGTGTAAATGGTATTCTTAACCTAATAGAATCATCTTAATAGGAATTCTTCGTCTCCTTAGCTCGATTCTGTCATGGTTGATAAAATAAAAACTTTACTCTAAAATTAAAAAATGCACCTAGAACCTATGGAACACTATCCAAACCTTCTTCTACACAATAAAATGACATCCTGAATCAAACATAATTGATAAAATTTTAATACAAGCATCGATAAATGTTTACCAAAGTTATACGTTTTTCTTAAAACTCAATTTTATCTCATCAGATGAGCTAAAATCACCAGAAAAAACCTAATACTAAAAAAGGTCTTCCTAGCACACATTCTTGACTGGCAAAATTCCATTATGAGACTCAATACTCTAAGTGTTGACTAAAGTAAAAAATTTGAACTTAAAGGCTTTCAAAACTAAAAATTCACAAAACTTACAATTTTTATCTTCAGTTTCAAGCTAACCCCATAAATAGAAAAAATATAACCTAGGGGAACTATGGAGAAGGGAAAATGGTAATATTCTGAGAAATTGCAAAAATGATCTTTAAGATCATACATCTTCCACCACTAAAAAACATGTCCATCCTGAACCATAAAGGAGTAGAAAGTACCTAAAACCTGAAAAAGCTATGAATACTTGGAAGATATATTGGACAAGATCACCCATGTAGCCTTCAAAATTGGACAATGCTTTAAGTAAACCTCTATCTAAGCAATGTCAATACTCCTTAGCTTTGTAAACTTCTTGTATAGTATAGCCACAAAATCGTCCTCATATCAATTCTATAAACAAAGTCACAAATGCAAACTAAATCATATGAGAATCATCAAGAATTTTTTAAAAAGCATAGAAGCATGAAAAACTAGATACACCACTAACAAACTAGGTGGCTGGGCTTACTTGTAAGCCACCTCTCAAACACACATCAAAATCTCAAATGGGCTAATGAACCTATGGCTAAGCATTTCTTCCTTTAAAATCTTATTAAACCTTTGTCTCCCTCCATAAATATGTATGCTCAAACACCTCTATCAGCACAACTATTTTATCTACTCCAGACTTTCAATGGTTTAATTTAAATGAACCAAACCTACTCCATAGTATCACAAAGTAAATGCATATCAAAATCTCTAGCCATACATAAATTAAGCCAACCAATCAAAGATTTATATCTTATGACCATCTGAATTATGGAGTGTTAACTGTTATTATAAACATACTCGACCAAAGGTAAAATCTTATACCAATGTCGTCCAAAGTTAATAATACGGTGTAATTGAAAATCCTCCAATATATGAATTATTTTATTAGACATTCCATCAGTCTATGGACAGACGGTTATACTCATGTCCAACCGAGTACCCAAATAATGATATAAAGCTCTCCAAAAGTACAATGTGAACAATGAAGCTTATTTCGAAATTTTAAAAACTAGGACACAAGGAAATATAAAAATCTATATTATGTAGATCATATCCTACCTCTTAGCTAAATACTCACTTTAACCAGAATGAAATGGGTAGATATAGTAGAGTAAAAACCACCGACAGTGGTAGGTAAAAACCACTTTAAAATTCATGATGACACATTCCCACTTCAGAGTACAAAAGGGCATCCTCTAAGAAAGTCCCCCGGGTTTATAATGATAAAACTTCACTCTTTAGCTAGTTACATATGAGGCAACAAACTCTGCCATATCTTTTTTTATACTACACCACTAATAGTTCTGCCTTAAGTCATGATACACCTTTTTTTTACCATAGATAGAAGGAATACTTTGAACAATATGCCTCTCTAATAAATAAAGTAGTTAACTCACCCACCTTAGGAACGTATATTATGTTACCAATCCAGAAAAACAATCCGTATAAAGAAAGCCTTTCTCCCCTCTCCCTTCAATACTTTATCAATAATGAAGCGAAACTTTTCATCATTAAATTATCTTTCTTTAATTGAATCCATCAAGGAAGAATGGGCCTTGATGATAGAAAAAATTCTACCATGATCTTAAATCTATAGTGAATCAGTATATTAGTAAAACTGTGAACATCACTGGCTAGAGGTCATACCTTTACTTAATTTAGAGAAAGACTACCTGTATAATATGATTTTCTACTCAAAGAATTATCTACTATATTAGCTTTACTTAGGTTCTATAAATTATTCATATCATAATTCTTTAGAAAATTTATATATAATCGTCGTCTTAAGTTCAGAACCCTCTAACTGAAGATGTAAAAAAGTCCCCTATGATACATGAAAACCTCATGATAAACCCCATAAAATTAGTGACTTAATACTTTAACATAAATACAATGGTTTTAAACTCTAGATCATCGGTGGAGTAGATCTTATTATATGCCTTTAACTGTTCAGAAGCATAGGCTATAATCATACCCTTCTATATGAGTATTCCACCAAACTGACTATTTAATTATCATATAACATGATGAGAGGCTCACTCTAATTAGTCAATGTAAGTATTGGAGCTAAAGCATATAAGGACTTAGTGCTTTGGAAACTTTTCTCATAATCGTTTGACCACTAAAATATAATATTTTTCTGAGTCAACTGAGTCAATGATGATTTAATTGAAGAAAACCATATGATAATTATCATATAGAAAATAAAATTATGGATCTCATTAGGAGAAGTAGGCCTAGAACAACCACAAATTGTCTTAATCTTAGCTGGATCAACCATACAACCTTCCTTAGAAATCATATGACCCAAGAAATTTACAAAACTAAACCAAACCTTGAATTTTTAAAACTTGGTATATAAATTCTCTCCCCTCAACTAGTAAAGTACAATCTTATGGTGTTGGTGTAATGACCTTGAAGGTTATTTTTTTACTTTTTTTTAAAACTACCATTTTCCCTTTTCAAGAATTATCCCGAGTTATAATTATTTGGTATATGAGGTTTGTTTTTAAAAATATAGATAAAACTTATGAATTTTGAGAATATTTCAGTTATTAAAACCTTGGTACTGAAGTATGAGATTGTATATCTCAATTTGAGTTACAAGTATCGAAACAAAATTTCGCCAATTCCATCAACTTTAGAACATTGAAATTAGTCTATAAGGACCTTAGTTTTATTTTTAGACACTCTGTGTTGATGTTAGATCATTTGATGGGATAAATTTCAGTCGTGAATAAAAAAAAAATTGACTTTTTTTTGTATTATATTATCACTCTCTTGTATTAGAATTTCACTAATTCCATTGGATCAGGATCAGTTTTTAGCTAGAAGAAGGTTCAAAATATTTTTCGTATGTTCTGAGGGAAAATTCACCTTTTTGAGTATAGTTTTATGTTTTATTAACCTTGGTGGATATGAGTTCAAGGAGACCTTTATATTTTTTTGTTACCATTGAGTTCAAAATGTCAAGTTTAGCGAGGTAACATATATGGGATTGTAGATATAAATTGGAGTTACAAGTATTGAAATAGAATTTTTTTCAGTTCCATCATCTCTAGAATATTAACATTGGTCTAGAAGGACCTTCATTTTATTTCTTAGATATTCAGTGTTGATGTCAGATCATTTGATGGAACAAAGTTGTGTTGTAAGGCCAAAATTTTATTTGTCAATATTATATCACCAAACTCTTGTATTTGAATTTCACTGATTCTATTGGATATGATCATTTTTAGGCTAAGACAAGGTTCAAAATATTTTTCATATGTTTCGAGGGAAAATTCACCTTTTTAAGTAAAGTTCTATTTTTAGTAACTTCGTTAGATATCAGGTCAATGAGACCTTGTATTCACATTTTGTTGGTACCATTGAGTCAGAAATGTAAAGTTTAGAGGGTAGCATCTAAGGGAGTGCGTTCATTAGTTTACAAATGCATTTTTTTCCATTGTTTGGAATGATTTTAAAGTTGATATGTTGCTAATACAGTGGCTTCTACTGCACATCAAACCTACGATGCTTTGGATGTAGGAGTAAGATTATGCGTACGAGCTGACGTCCGCAGCTATAGTGTCACACCATCAAAGTCTGCAAATGCAACCCTTTTCTCCATTGGTGCTATGTCCCTACATTTATAAGTACCAATTAATTCTAAAAATTCAGCTTTTTTATAATTTTTCCCACTTTTAAACTTTAAAGTACCCATTGAAAATCCTTACGACTTTGCATGTGATATTAGGTGACGTTGGAAACAATGTTTCATTGATTATCGTTTGTATTGGTAACTTCCAACCTATTTTCATCACAATTAATTCTAAAATTCCCAATGTCTGAAAGAGATTCTTTAATTTAATCCTTTGATGCTAGACTATTTTTTGCTCATCTTAGATTCAAATTTTGGGTATGAATTCCCTACAATGTGGGAAGCATTTTGATTCCTTTTATTGAGAATTTAGAGTTGCGAGACCGTTTCCCCCCACATTTTTACTAGACCATTAAGTTTAGTTATATAGGTATTAAAGTTTTAATTTTTTTATTATCTTATTTTTTATTAGATATTTTAGAGTAGGAGGCTAGGCACAAAGGAAAAAAAATCAAATTGATTGGAATTTATCCATTTAAGGAAAGTTAAGGCTTTATCCCATTAAAATGTTATGTAGAATCCTTATTTTCTGTCGTTTACCTTTCATTGGGAGTAATAGGGATTTTTGGGAGTGTTTGCATAGGTTTACTGAAAAATTTACTCAGACATTGGTGTCAAGGATGCAAGATTAAAATAAAGGAAAAGAAACAGTGATAATGATGGGATTTACTTATCCTTTATTGAGTAGAATTGTTGTGTAATTATTGTGATACGCAGATGGGGTTTTATATATTTTTCAACATTGATTGATGATTATGTTTGTGTATTGGATTTATATTCCATGATTTTATATTATCAATGATTTATGCTCATGTGAGTGTATATTGATTTATTCACATTGATGTTCCATAATTCTATTTATTTTTTGATAAATCTTTTTATTGTAGGCTCTAGCACTTGAATACTATTTTGAGAGAATTATGTCTATCATGCCAGCTGGGTCTTATGTGATGGAATTATCTAAGTCTTTCTAGTGTATTTGATGTGACTGAACAAACTGATCTTTCCAACGGAGCCTAAAGTTACAAGTAAACATGACATTACTATCCCCTATGTGTGGTGACCACATTGAATAGTGATAGTTGTATACGGTAAAGTGATTATTTATTGTGCTACTAAATATTATATGTTCTTTTAGTTAAATAGAAAGCCCTTGAAAGTGATGAAAAGTGATCGGAAATGACTTTTATTTAAAAATTTTGAATGAATGGACAATTTTGTATGATTTTGGTATTGATGTTGGTCTAAACATCACAGAATGTATCCTACAAGTGTAATTCTCTGTTGCGTTGGATGTAACTTTTCATCGTAGCTGGACTTATGAGGAAGGGACATATATGAATACGAGAATAGAGTATTGTTCTTTTAGTTACCTTAGCCTATTCTAGTTAGTATCAAGTTTACGAGTCTGACTCTTGGTTGTGTCAAATGTACCCTTCCTACTACAATTGGACATATGAGGAGGAAACTATAAAGGTATTATAGACCCTCCCTATGAGGCTGTTTTAAAACCATTGGGGTTCACCCCATGATTAATAATATAGACTCTAGGAGGGAGGATTTCCTTTAAATGGGCTAAGGATGTGATCCATTATTTGGTATGATTTAGATTGATTTTGATTGGTTGTTGATACTTTTATTAGTTCTCATGTCATAATTATTATTACTTTTGATATCAAGTAATGTTTCACTTGTGTATTGATACATTATTGAGCTGGTTGATAAGGACTTATTTGTATTATCTCGGGTGGACCTGGATCTTGTTATTGTTTATCATTGTTATCATCCTTATGTTTGTATCTGTCATTTTCTTTTTATTATAAATTTCTTGTGTTGTATTGATTTATAGCTCAGAGTCTGGAGATTATTTTTGGGATGGCTTGAGTAGTTCACAGTTCTAAATTATTTTTTTAGCATTGATCGATGGATATATGTTGGGTACTCACTGTTTATTTGATGTTAAGTCCCTTACTATTTTCTTCACTTATGTAGGTGCAAAGTCTGGTGCAATTTGACCATTCTCCTTTCCATATCAGTTTAGGCTAGTGGTATCAGAGAATTGAGGTAGTTGTTTGTCATCCGGCACATGCCCAAACTCTTTTATTTATGTACTATATCCTATTTAAGGATCCTTCACATTTGATACAGGTATTTTAGGTTATTTATTTACATATTTAGAGTCTTGTACACTGTGACATCCATTTTTGGGTAGTTTTACAGCTGGATTTTGTATTTGTACCTTTCTTTCTTTTCATTGATTCATTACTTTCCTCTTTTATCCTTAAAAAATTATGTAGACTTATCAATCTAGGTGGTTTATAGCAGGTTCCATCATGGCTTAGGATTTGGGTCATGATAGTTGTACATGATCTGCATTAAGTATGCCAAGGTGTCTCCAATGAAGACAATCACAAATGAGTTAAGTTAAGAACTCCCCGTTCATTAAATAAATGAACTCTTTGGGAATTTATCAACAAAAATAACATCACCAAAAACTCATAATGGACATAATAGGTCCTGAAGGTTGTCTTAGATATATCTGAAGCCTTAATTCTCATTGATAGTCCAACCTCAAGTTTATCTTAAAGAATAATATTGTGTCACACAATTGTTCAGATAAATTACCAATCCAAGAAAGGGGATACTTATTCATAATAGTAACCCTATTTAGCTATCTATAGTCAATGCACATCTTCACAGACCCATTCTTCTTCCTTATGAATAAAACTTGAGCACCAAAGAGTGATACACTTATTTTAGTAAATCCATTATTAAGAAAATCTAGAAACTGTTCTTTTAATTACTTTAACTCATCTTGACCCATACAGAGGAATAAAAATGGTCTTAGTTCCTTTCTCCAAATAAATACCAAAGTTGATGTCTTTGTTAGGAAGAGCACTTGGAAGATTTTACAGGAAGAAGTCATGAAAATCATAGCAACCGAAATTTACTCTAAATGGGGAGTATCAACACTGGTATTATGAATGAAAGCTAAATAGGAGAGGCAGCCTCTTGCAATTAACCTCTGTCCACAAAGGAAGAAAATCACCCTACTAGGGTAGTAACCACAATAACCCTTCAACTCTATATTTGGAATACTGGTCATATTTGCGGTAAATGTATTAGCATAATAATACAGGATGAAATGATAGAGAGAAAGACAAATCCATAACTAGAATGACATCCAAACATAATATATCTAAAATAATCATATTCTCCCCAAGTATTGTACCCTAACATAGAAATAACATAGGATTGCTACACCTGATCCTCCACTAAAGAATATTCTACTGGTGTAGAAAAATAAATAGGTATAGGTTGGGAGTCTCTCCTTTTATCAAATCTTAAAGAAAATTAGTAGTTATGCAAGAGCATATAGAACCTGGCTAAAATACCACAAAAGCATGTAAAAAGAATATTATATGATATCTATGACATCAACATTTGAGGCCTCTAGTTTGGGACCATTGGCAAACCTGGAGAATTGACAACTTCTATTAGTAGGCTGATCCACTCCTATTTTACCACCCACTAGAACTATGGCCCCACTATTATCCTGTCTAGTCTCCAAACACCACTAGAAAGCTGCACCCTACCCTGACCGCTAACTGGAGATATTTATGCATTAACTAGATATTGGGAATTGAGTTGGGGTACCCTTAGATGCCTCAGTTCCAGAGATATACTCAAATACCCCAGATTACAGAAATATTAAAAAGACCCCAGAACCATAGCCTTCTATGATTAACTAGGGGAACAAGAATAATTTCCATAACCAGTTTATCTTATCTAAAACCCTTGAGAAGGCTAGCATAAACAAGAAAACCCACAATTGAAAAAAAAACCTCTCTAACGCTTTCATATATACTTGAAATATAGTATAGTAGGGTGGTTATAAAACACTCTTTCTCTTGAAGTACTTGATAACTAACCAAATATATAAGTCCTCTATTCTCATGAATCTCCATACTCTTCTCTAATTCCCTTAGCCATATTTTGAAAAGGAACCCCATATCAAGTTACTCTATAAATAGGTAAAAGAGAGGGTAGGTAAGACCCTACAAAAGTCTTCTAAGATCCATATGTTTTATGAGTATCATTATGTAAAATCCAAAGTTTAGTAGAGTCTCGCAGCTAGGTAGGGAGACATTTCTTATTGATCTTTGAGAGGCTATAGAACTTTTAGGAATTTTCTATTTATTCTTCAATTCATATCTTGTATTGTTTCCATTTTAATATTAATACATGTTTTTTTTATACTGAATACTATTAGAACAAGATATATAGAGAGTGTTAAGGCTATTCCCACTTAGTGAGGGGATGAGACACAGAATAGGGTCAAGGTGAAGCCTATGTTACTGTAGTGACCCACTCGATCATTTACTTAACTTTCATCTTTTCTTGTGCTTAGAGCCATTTGTAGTTAACCGATCTTGTTTATGACTTACTAGGACCGGTAGCTTAGTGCCCTAGTGATTTGTTAGCTTGTTATCTTAGTTTCCCCATTTTGAAGTCCTAGTTTTGAGACAGTGGAACTTGAGAATAAAATAGTAGTAAACACGCTCAAAATTGAATTCTGACAGTTCTGTTAGCTCTAGAATACCAACTTATGTCTAGATAGACCATAAGTTCGTGTCCTAGGCTTTCCATTTTGAGTTTGGGTTATTTTATGGAAATTCAGCCTAGCCAAATCTTATTTTGGTGCATGAGTGGTATCTTTATGATTGGAGCATCTTATTTGGACTGCTTCAATTTTGTCAGCTCCTAAATGTCAAGTTTTTCCTAGTTGAATCCTTGGTAGTCTTGCCGAGGTGATCGAGCTTATTTTGAGTAGGTTTGTTGAAGTCTTTAGTTACGTTGCTTTTTAATCCTTTTTGGTTTTGAGAATTTTTCATTTAAATGGCATAGGATTGTCATTTCTTCGATTCATTGAGTCCATGGTGTGTTTTCCACCCAAAAATACACTTTTGGTTTGTTAGAATTGGACTCCAGATGCTTTTTGTAGACCCCTTGGAGTTTTTCCCTTTTTTCCTTATTGTTGCAAGTTACGGACCGCACCAGCAGCCCTTGGGTTTCCCCTGCACCTAAGGGGATGCCTTGGTGATATTTCCCACTGTGCCCAGGAAACCGCCCTAGCGAGGTCGCACCTGCGGCCAAAAGGGTGCCCCAGCGAACCCCTACATTCTATAATAAGGTATCACCCCCTTTCGTTTCCATCTTTTGGCATTTCGTTTCATGGCTTGGGTCTATAGATTTGTGGCTAATTTGAGGTATTTTAAGTGGTGGGGAATTACGGGGAGTTGTGTGGGTGGTCGTGAGAGTTCATGGTGCTTGGTATTCCGGGTAATTCTCGTTGCTTTCAGTATTCTTTAATTGTACAAAATGTTTTTGTTTCATTGTCTTAGAACTAGTTTTACCTTTGATTCCTCATCTCCTCAAGATTATTTTTGGACCACCAATCCCCTAAGCTGAGGGCTACGCGTTGGTATATTTAGCTTTTTTTCCCTAGATATGGGGCCCACTTTACGACCCCGGTTGCCATTTGCAATATGGGTTTTATTATTTGTATTTTAATCCCTATACTTGTAATTTTTTTAGTTTTGAGTGGTATCGATGGTGTTGGAGCTTTGGGTTCACCATGTGCACACCTCAAGGAGTTTTGCCACCATTTAGGTAGGCTAGGTTTATTTGTGCATTGTAGACTGGGTTGATATTGTTATGCTTGTGATATGGCTAGTAGTGTGGTCTGGGTTATTTAGGTTTATCATTGTTTTTATATTGATATTGTTGGTGGATTCGAAGGGCTTGTGAGAGGATATAGAGGGTGAAGGGTTGCTTGCTCGGGTCGTGGCCCACCGTGTGAGGCCACTGACCTCGAGAACTATTTTTGCTGTTACGCGACCAATGTAGTGAGATGAGCTCTTATCTTGTGGCCTTTGGCCGATCCTAGACATTGTTTACTTTAAAAATTTCCATTGTTATTCATCTTGTTGTTTTTGTTGTGTTGATACTCTTATATATTTATTGTTTTGGCTGGAGATTTAGCACTAATGTTGTGAGGGCAAGGCCCTAATTATTTACACTAATAAGGGATATGTGTTCGATGTTGATCATTGACACTGACAGAGGGTGTGTTTCCGAAGTTGATTATTGATACTGACAGGGAGTGTGTGTCCGATATTGATTATTGACACTAACAGGGGGCGTATGTCCAATGTTGTTTTTTGACACTAACAGGGGTTGTGTCTCTGATGTTGATTATTTACATAGACAGGGTGTGTGTGTCTTATGGTACTGTCCTACTTTACTTTGTTGTGCCCCTATTTATTTTCCTTCATATGGTGTGTGCTCACCGGGCTTAAGGGGGAGTCACAATGGGTTTTGCTCTGCTGTTTATGCTTGCCGGCGGGATGGGGCGCCAGGTAGGTGTTTTTGTCTTATTTTTACTTACCGGTGGTATGGGAAACCAGGTAGTTTTTGTTGTGTTATTTGTACTTACTGGTTGTGTGGGATGCCAGGTAGGTTTTTGTGTGTTTACTTTGTATTCCTTATTTAGAGGTATTCCTATATATCGATATTTATCCGTGAGGTGAATTATTCCTAACCCTCGGCTACCCTCTCTCTAGGTAGGCGATTTTCTCATC
>JBDJHY010134010.1:0-23329 GCA_039654485.1 Withania somnifera
TTGTGAATCTTATTAACTCAAAAAAATGAATCTTCCTCTTTTTGACATGTCCAACTGCACATCCTAAGTAGGTTAAAGGAAATTTCCCTTTTGAAAACCAATACACTCTTCCACTTCGTGTATTACCGCTCTTGTTATTTTATACACATTGAAAATTGTCACAATCCAATTTCTCAGATTATAAGGACACCTACATCCCACCGTAGGCGAACCATCGACAAGTATATTAACTCGTAAGAGTAAAACCATATTGACAAAATAATATAACTAAAGCAGAAGCAAAAAATTAATAACAGAATACCCCAAAACCTAATATCTTATACAATGAGCCACTGAAATTGAGTACAGTATCTCTGAAGTAACAAAATACATAATCTGACTTAAAATTAAAATACAACCAATATGTAAAGATAGATGAGGTAACGATCAACTCCGAACGTCAGGAGCTCGCTCCTACCTCTGAATCCTCAATAAGAAGGATCTATACTAGAAAAGATGCAAAAGAGTAGTATGAGTGCCAAATAAATGAAGCAATTGGGTACCCAGTTGGCATTATGGGCTGACTGGGCACATATAAGAAAATAAAAGCATTAAATATGCAGATAATTAAACAAAGGTGATAGAAATCAAACAAGTAGAGCAACCCACCAAGGAACCAATTAAATAGAACACAAGTAGATAAATAGTTCTATAAATCTAGATAACAAGTATCAAAGATCCAGGAAAAAGAGATAAAACATATTTGAATCCATGCTTAACTAATAAGAGATTGTAAAAGAAGTAGATATAGCGGTATAATTGTAGCTTCAATAATAGGACACAAGAGACGAGATATCTACAATCAAGTCATGAATAATACAAGGCATGAAAGGAACCCACACAATATACTCAACAACCAATACAGGAAGATAATACAATAACATAAGTAAACTACGATTCCAATAAGCATCCATACACCTAAGGAATACATACAAGCAAAACCAAACTTACTGGTCGCCTACACGACCGAGGAGTACAACCAGCAACCAACAAACAAGGATAGAAGTATGCAGAATGATATGATATGATTCCAGTAGAATCATGTATGCTCCTCCTTTGAGCTCGTAAGCCTGACAAGTCAGACTTATGGAAGGTCGTAGCAATATACCTACGAAAGGCCGCAAACTGTATACCATGAAAGGCCATAACCATATACTTCTACTCTATTTTTCCTGCAAGCTCGAATCAGTAAAGGTCCATAGAGACCTTAACCATAAACATTCATAATCTCTATATATGAATCTCTATCAGGTCTATCTCAGAATATCGAGTATCAATAACCATGCCCTACCGCAATCGACTCGAAAACTAGTACAAAACTCAATGTCTAGTGCTCGGATGCCACCAAGTCTAGTATCAATTTAAAAATAGTGGATAAATAAAAAGTGGTAAAAACCATCAATTTGCATCTAGTTTTAATCATATAATACTGAAAATGAGCCCACAAGGCCATGCAAGGCATCAAAATTGGTGACATAGGATCTCAGCCATAAAATAATAGAAACCAATACATAAAAATTAATTTTCATTTAAATGTCGTGCAAAACCACAATAAGTAGATCATAATCACTTCTGGCAACCCTACACATACTCGATATCACTATTGTAATTATGAACCAGCTAGTCGATATCCAAAGCTTACGGACGTTCAAAATAATCCCACCATCTATGTTTTGGAGTTAATACAAGACAAAAAAGGGTCACAAGGGTAATCTATAATAATATCAAAAAGTTGAGGTGAAAGCAAAGAACCGAACTAAAGAAGCATACAGGGTCAAAGGTATCAATCTTAAGAACCCAACCCAAGGATAGGCTAATACTATTATTATCTCGAATATAAACCCAATCTAAGATCGGTAAGTCATATCCCACTTGAGGTCCAAAGAATAAGCTTACAAATACTAAAAATCATCTCGAACTACTCCAAAAAATTCTCCAACAAACACAAAATATTCAAAATAATAATCTACACATTAAAAAGAATCAAATGATACCCATAAATCTATAATCTAGAAGGGATCAAAATTCAAGTCAAAATGGGCCTGGTAACCTGAAACTCCAAAAAAAAAGTATGAACATATTCCTCTCACTACCAGGAGCTCATACAAAAAATTTAGAGTAAAATGGATCCAAGAATAAGCTAGAATTGATGGATAAAGTGAAGAACAAAGTTGGAAAATTGGGGATTTGGGGATGAAATTCAATGAAATTAGAATGAAATCTTACAATTAATTGAAGAAAAGATGTTGAAACGCAATTCTCAATTCCACTAAAGCTCACATGCATAACCCCACGATTTATCAATTGAGAAAATGCAGGTTTTGAATTGAAAAGTGAAAGAAAATGACTAATATTTTGGGGTTTTCAAATATTTATAGCTGTCACAAAGTATACATCGTGATCTCATGACATTTGATATCCATCTAATGAGGAAAAAAAGTTGACCTTCGCAGCTGCATTGACCAAGTACGCAATCATGAAGAGGGGGTGGAGAATGCATCACAATCTCGTTACTGATGCTCACGATCGCATAAAGTAACTAAGCGGCCCATCATAATCGTATGGGATTCAGTCCCCATTGAAATCGTATGGGATTCACCAGTAACTACTTACAACAAACCAACTAAGAAATAGAACTCCAAACGATGACTCATAATATGTTAGGAACCCGATGATCAAAATCCAAATATGCTACTTGTATAGAAACGATATTTCAGACTCAGCTGTGATTTTGATTTGAGATTATCTCAGAAAAATATTGACTAAGGTCAACCCTCAGCCTAAATTTCCAAAATTCCAATCGAGAATTTAATATGAGCCCGACTGGTTTGAGACCCGAGCCAATAGCTCACCTAACCCAACATTTAAACTCTAAAGCTTATGGCACAGTTGAATATTCTATATGACATTCCGATCATTACAAGTTTAAAGAAGTCAAAATTTTTAACTCCAAAATACATAAAATACGCAAAACAAGATAAAATCACAACAACGTATTTCGTACACAAATAAAAAATCCATCTAGATCAAAATTCACATTCTGGAGCTAATAGAACTATCGAACTTCAATTTTGAGTTTGTGTTCAAGGAATATTGACTTAAGTCAATGATTTCAAACGCTAAAGCTCTAAAATAAGAAAACAAATATTATAATGAAGTCGAAAACCGAACCATAGGTCTTGATAAGTCATAAATAAATTGGAGCTGCTACAAAAAGCTCTAACATACAAGAAAAATGCACTAACGTAAAAATAACCAGAAGAGTCATCACAACATCAACTACTAAAAAGACTTCCGTCTCCAAAAGTCAGAAGAAGGGAGTACCTAAAGGCATAAAAACTATGAATATTGCGTCTGCATATCACTCTTGATCCCCCAAGTAGCCTCCTCGATCGGACGGTGCTTCCATTGAAATTTCAACACTGGAAATTCCCTAGTCCTTATTTTTCTCACACTTCTAGCCAATGTGGACATGGGCTCCTTAACAAAGGTCAAACTCATCCAGTTGAACTATGACACATGGAAAATTGGATGCATAGATGAAAATATAGAAGGCAAGGAAAACTCATATACCACACTACCAATACGATGAAAGATCTTAAAAGGTTCAATATACTTGGGGCTAAGCTTTCCCGACTTTGTCACTATCCGATTTCTCAGTTCATGAGTGAACCTACACTCCACCACAGGAGAAATACCCAACAAGCATACAAGGCATGAATAATAACTAAAAGTGGAAGATAAAATATGAAATAAGGGACAGGGATAAGAGAAATCCTAAATCAAGTCAATGGTAAACCCAAAACCGAATATCCAGCACAATGAGCCACTAAGTAAGAGTATAATGTCTGCAATAGAACATACATAATATGTCTTGAAACAAGTAACAGAAAAAGAGATATAAATAAAGGTAAAGGACAAGCTATGGATGCCTGAAGCCATCATCTACCTCAGCAACAAAACTACAGCAAAAAAGCAGTAATCAACATGGACCACTCATACTCGAGTCTGCACCAAAAAGATGCCGAAGTATAATATGAGTACCAAAACAACAGGTAGCCAGTAGGAATCATAGGTCGACAAGGATCATATAAGAAATAAAATCAGTAAATAGATAAACAAAAAATATAAGTCAGGGAAGTCAAACAAGTAGAACAAACAAGGAAACTAGCTAATAGGATAAGTCAAATAAATATCATATATAACTAGCTATAACTAAGGAAGAATTAGGCCAATGAAGGAAGAACCTACCTGAAAATATGCTCATCTAGTAGGAAATATAAGTAAATAACAGAAATAGTGATATACCGATAACTTCAAATAATGAAAATAAAAAGGATAGCTAACAACAACAAGTAACACAATAAAGGAGGCATAAAAGGAAACCCAACAGATATAACTCTAATCCATAAGTAAACCAGAACAGTAACAAGTAAAGAAGAATCCCCAATTCACCCTATAATACCGAGAGATACAAATAAGATAATGCAAACTTTCAGCCTCTCATACCACTAGAGAGTACAAATAGCAAACAGTACCAAGGAGATAGTATGCATGATGATATGATACATGCTAAATGTAAATATATATGCTCCTCCTCCAGTGCCTGAGGTTCTGAAAGGAAAAACCCATGGAAGGAGTTCCTCGTATACATACTACTCCATGGTATACCCCTCCCCTGGACGTATACATACTGGCACTGAGTCGACAAGGTCCATGGTGGGTCTCCACATACTATCTCAATATTCAACTGAATCAGAATTGTACTCTCATAGCATTAATGCATAAATGAGTGTCTGGGCATCACCAGGTCTAAATCACTGTAATCTCAAAGTAATTGCTCGGTCATTACTGAGGCTAAAACTAGTATAAATCATCAATGTCTATCGCCTGGGCATCACTAAGAAAAAATCAGTATAAGTCATCAATGGCTAGAGCTAGGGTATCACCGAGTCTAGTAATATCTCAAAAGTAGTAATTACATCTTCATTATCTTATTTATCATAAAAAATGGTAAAATATATTGAAAATATTTGTCTTAGTCTCATAATACTAAAAAACGGCCCACAAAGCCATGCAAGGTTTCAAAATCAGTGGCATCGACTCTTGGCCATAAAATAGTAGAAACCAGTGCGTAAAAATAGTTTTTATGATGATGATATGCTCAACCACAAATATAGCTCAAACACATGTTTTTGTCCCTGTACAAACATGGATACTACAACTCTAAAACTAGGTAGTCGATTTCCGTGACTCACAGAGATTTCCAATTAATCCCACCATCTATGTTTTAGAGTCTATCAAGATAAAACAAGGTCACTGGGTAATTATAATTGCAAATGGAACACCAATATTTATCTAAGAAGCGGACTAAAGAAGCGGATAGGGTCATGGGTACCAACCTAGAAATTCCAACCCATGGATGGCTAATTACTATAATTATTTAAAAATATAAGCCAAGTCTAAGACCGGTAATCTATAGCCTACCTACCTGTGAAGACAAGTTTGCAAATACTGAGTAGAATAGGCTCCAACTGCTCCAAATACTCCAAAAATTCATAAAAAAGCTCGAACAATCAAGAAACTAGCAAAATAATAATATGCATGTTAATACGAGTCAAACGATAATTGTAAAACTATGAAAACAGCCGGGGTCAAAACGGGCCTACGAGCCCACAAATTCAAAACTTTGAACAAAAGTTACTAAAATGCTTCCACATCGTAGGAAACTCATATAAAAAATTTAGAGCTAAGACGAGCAAGAAATAAGCTAGAAACAATAGATCAAAGTGAACAACCAACTTTGAGAATTTGGGAAAATTTGGGTAAAGCACAAATCAAAGTGGAAACTTACTAATAGTATAATGAATAATCGAAGAAACTTAGTTTCCAGCATCATCCAATATCACATACAAAGACCCAATAATTTTATTAGAGGTTTTGGGGTGTTTGAAGATGGACAATTGATGAACAATGCTGAATTTTTGGAGCTTTCAGGTATATATACCTGTATATATACCTGCTGAGACTTACTCTACGCGATCGCATGGCTCAAACTCGCAATTGCGGAGCAAAAACAAAAAAGCTCTACGTGATCACGTGCAAGAACGTTGTACAAAATCATCATGGTCATATGCCACATGCACATCTATCGTAAAGACCATACAGAGGAACTCAAGCTGTCACAAAGAAAGATGGAGTTGTGCACCAGCAAAATCAGTCAAAAAGCCAAAATTTAAGATGATGTTCTGAATGCATTCTAAATCTGATGGACATAAACCAAATATACTACCTGCATGGAAACAACATTCTGGAATCAACAACATAAATGAAATCTGATCCGAGGTCACTTTGATAAAATATTGACCAAAGTCAACATGTATCCAAAATAACCAACTTTCTGACCAAGTACTCAAGATGAGCTCGGTTGGCCCCAACCCCAAATGAACAACTCACCTAACTCAAAACTCAATACTTTAATGACCCTCATAGTCATATGTGATAAATATATAAAGTTTTGCATTTTAGAGCATTTTAGTAGCTGCCCAAGTCATTTATAACTTGTTGGGATCGGTAGTTCGGATTCCTGGCGGCTCGGTTGACAAATGTCTCAATTTACCTGTTTAGATCCTGAAACTAAGTACTCATTGAACAAAGTCAAATTTCTTTCGAAA
Source organism: Withania somnifera (assembly GCA_039654485.1). NCBI lineage: Eukaryota > Viridiplantae > Streptophyta > Magnoliopsida > Solanales > Solanaceae > Withania > Withania somnifera. Next base: position 6,714 of record JBDJHY010134010.1, read on the forward strand.
AACTCAAAATTAAATTTCTACAGTTTTGTTAGCTTTGAAATTCCAAACAAAGTCAAGTTTGAACTTAAGTATGTATTTCGGAGTTTTCGTTTGCAATTTATACTCATTCATGGATTTTAGTTAAGTTTAAGACCTAATTTGGAGCTTGGGTGGTATTTTGGGTGTCGGAGTGTTAGATTAAAATTCTGATGCTTCCATCAGCTTTGAAATAGTGATTTTAGGCTAGTGGAGATATTGGTGGGAAATTTTATCATTTTAAGTCTAAGGCTTGACTTGGTTAATATTTTCCCGAAATTGACCTCGAATACTATTTTGACTGCATCGTTGAGTCCAAAATATCATTTCGGGTACGCGTACATAGTTTGTTTGTGTAAATTGGACTCTAAATGCATAAGTGGTGATTCGAAGCATTTCCTTCTTTTTGATTCTACCGTCAAAACCTACAACTGGTGCAGGTGGATCCTTCATCGCGATCGTGGTGCCAATCCACGCGATTGCGATTCAGTTATCCAGTACACTTCGTGATTGCGAAGTATATTCATATGATCGTGATGAAGTCTTTCCTAGTTTCTTTACGCGATCACACAACATATTCATACAATCACAATACCCATTAACCGTACCCTATGTGATCGCGACCCTTGATGATGCAATCGATGCATTAATTACCTGGCAGTTTTATAAAACCCATGCGCGACCCTCAGATATTTTATTCAGAAAAACCTTTATGTTTACCCCGTTCCTATGTAAAAAGCTCATTCTATATTCAATCCAATGCTGAGAAAAATACCAAAGTGTTACCCTTCAATTTTCATGTGATTTGGGTAAGTTTCTTCTTAGTTTTGATCCTTGAGTTTCTTAGTTTCCTCCATTAATGGCCCATGTGGTGAAGTTGACGAACTCATGACATAACTTGCACATTGTTGTATAATTCTTCGTTCCTTGAGTCTATTTTACTATGTAGTATCATTAATTCACCGAATTCCACGGTTTAATTACATAAAAATTTCACTTTTTGCCCTATTTTAGTCAAATCTGTCCGGGCTGATTTGGAGTCCTTCCTGCACTTGAATTGTGCTCAGTTTTAGAGAACAGGTTCCTAGTAACGTTGGGAATTCCTTGGTGAAGTTTATTTTCAGTTCTGATAAGATGGCCCCGCAGGCCCGATTTTAGGCCTAGCTTGTAACTTAGCATAATTTATACCGTTAGAATAGGATTGACATACCGAGTGCTATTTTGCAAGTTTTATAGAAATTAGAGTTCATTGGACATCAGTCAGGGTAATATTTATGAGCTTACAATGTTTTATCGTTGGATGACTGGTAGGCTCCGTTGGGCTATCTCTGGGTTTATAGCTTTAATAATTGTACTGAGTAACATTTATGGGTTGGGTAGATAGGTGGTTATAGTGACTCTGTGACATCCTTTCGTCAGTTTCCTAGTTTGATACATATTTAGACATTTGAAATTATATGGTGCCAATGACTTAGGATTTTCCTATTGATACTTGTTCGAGCATGGATGGTTGTTATTTCATGTATAATTAATTGCTGATATGCTATGTATGCATTACACAAGAGGTTGGGTCTTTGTCTCCGACGAGAGTGCATTGGGGCTGGACTAGTATCACCACACGATTATTAAGCCAAGGAGATTAGAAACTGATGTTAGTAATAAAGATGAATAATGATATAAATTAATAAATTAGAATATTCTAATAATAATAATTTAAGTGATAACCTTTTAACTGTTTTAGAGTCGGCATGGTATCGAGCACCCGATAATACTATCGTTTCTTATTTTAGCCCAGGTTTACATCCTGACACCGATAATTATCATTTGACTAATTAATGCTGGGACTTGAGACCGATTCCATCCGCAGTGAGTACAACCGTTCGAACTTGTGTCCATCATCATATGACAGTGACTACAATATTTTGGACACTTATCGCACTTAGTGGTTGTGGAGACTTGATGATACCTGATCTATTGAGAATATTGGTGATACTGTTATATTGAGGTGTTGTACACCATGAATTTTTGAGTATGGCTTGATGATATTATTGATATGAGACATTAGGTTAGAGACTATGAGACCCTTGAGGCTCTGTGATTTGGGATTTGAGGTTAGAATGACATTAGAGATTGTACATGGTGAGCATACCTCCATGGACCTTGCCTTCGGGATATGGATACGTGGAGGGGTGTATAGGATAGAGTAGGGATATATCAGGAATACTTAAGCTAGCCTTCTATGGGTTCTACCTGCTGGACTTACGAGTACTGGAGGAGAAACGCACACTAGACTGGTTACTTCATGTGATTTTAATTACTTTTCTGCCCTTGTATTCTTTAGTGTACCCTAGCTGAGATGTAATGCCTACGGTGAGTGTGAATTCTGTGTTCAATTGATTTATTATATTATTGCTTTACTGCTTAGTTACCATAGTGTTACTTTTAAGACTTACTGCTTATATGGATTATTGTGCATTGTATTATCTTAACAGTCTTTTGTATTTTTACTTGAGGTTACGATATATCTTTTATGGTCTCCTCCTGTCTTATTTTGACTCCTGATTATTGTTGTTATTATTTATATATACTATTTCATGGATTCCAGGTACATTTTCCTTCATTAACTGAAATCCTATTATGTGATTAGCTAGCGATACATGTTCTACTTGTAACTTGATTCTTACTTGAGTAGCTAGCTTTCATGATGTACTATTTGCTTATATGACCATATTTATTTCCTTTCGTTATTTATTACTTTTATTATTGTTATGTGCCTAGTGGTCCCTCTAAGCATACAGGGTACAGGTTGCTTCGGTAGCTCATACTCATAGTACACTTGCCCATGTGCAGATTCGAGTACAGGTACTCGATCTTGATTTACAAATCGTTGTTCGTGTAGATCCTACTGATTTTCAGAGACTAAGGGTGAGCTTGGCATCCATCTTTTCCTGCTTCTCTTCAACATTGATTTTGATCTCTATGTATTTTCAGAGATACAATTGTATTAGACATTTGATTTCTTATTTTGTACTTTATGGTTTTGTATTACACTAATACCGGGGTTTGGGGCATTTTTTATTCTTCATATTTCCTCTTTTATTCATATACTGTTTATTAAACTTATGCTTTTCGGATACGATATAGTAGTCCTCCGCTTTGGCTTCGGACTACAGGATTGGTTCTCCAACTGGTGGTATAGTAGGTGCTATCATGATCTGAGAAATCAGGTTGTGATAGATACCAGAGATGATGGGATAGTCGAATTTTAAATCTAAGGCTCCGATCACACAATGAACACCTAAGTTCCACATATGACACATAGAGCACATAAAATACGGAAAATAGCATAAACTCAAAACCAAAGCTTCGGACTCAAACCAAGAGTCTCTCTAGACCAAAATCCATGTTCCGGAGCTAACAAAACTGTCAGAATTTGATTTTGAGTTCATTTTCACAGAATGTTGACTAAAGTTAATAATTTTAATATTAAAAGGTCTAAAATAGAGAAACAGACATAACAATCAAGCGAATGACCCGAAAACAAAACCACCGGTCTTGATAAGTCTCAAATGACTTAGGACCTCTATAGGAAAGCTTTAAAAAGAAAGAAAATACAAAAATAATCGTAAAGTTCATTACATGTTTCATGAACCTCATCACACCAACATTGAACTCCAAGGCACGATCTCTATGGTATGAATAACTCTTGTACCTACTTTGGATACCCGTAGTATATCCCAAATCAAGTGGACCCTATACATAGCATTATGAATCAATTATATACTCTGAAGTTTGGACTCAATCATCAAACCATTCCACCGGCAATCTACATCACGTACCATACAAAACTTGAAAAGGAATTATCTAAATACTCGAGTGATAGTTGTTATTATATGAAAAATCAACCAAGAATAGATGTTGATCATAAACCACCATAATCAAGAACACAAGCCTACAACATGGCCTCCAGTACCTGAACGGTCCTTACAGACTAACCATTCATCTGCGTGTGCAAAGTTATGCTGAGATAAACCTTTGTACCCATACCTCACTAAATAGCCCTCTAAAACTAAAAATTAAACTATGTATCGTAGTCTAAAATGATAAAAATAAAAATACCATGCAAATGAAGAACCTCAATGAGATAAATCTAGGCTAACTTCTCCGTATTGTAGGAAGTATGGACCGAAAGGAAGTGTGTAGACTTGGTCAACCAATCAAGTATAACCCAAAGTGAATCCTGATCTGTGAAGTACGTGGTAACCATGAAACAAAGTCTGTACTGATATATTTCCACTTCCACTCGAGAATGGGAAGCCCCTACATCAATCTATCGGGTCTATAGTGCTCGAACTTGACATGTTGATAGTTTGAGCACTGGGGCACAAACTCTGCAATATTGTTCTTCATACCACTCCACCAATATAACTATCTTAAATCTCTATGCATCTTAGATACACTAGGATGGATGAAATATCTATAACTATGAGCCTCACAAAGAATCAAATTGTATCAAATCTCTAACCTTCAGAATAAAAGTACAACCATCGAACCTCAAAACACCCTCTGAGTCTAAAGAAGTTCTGTAGGGATCACCCCTTAACAGCCAATTATAAGTATCAATTAAATCTGGGTTATCGAGCTGACTTTGTTAAATCTGATCAACTAAAGTAGAACAGGCCTTAATACTAGAAAGAATATGACTAGAATCTAACATATTATGTCTGATCAATCGGTTAGCCAAGAATTGGATGTCCAATGATAGCGTCCTTGCTAAAACTTAAAGTGCTTCCAAACTACCCATAGGTTATATATTCTACTGGTAAAGTATAGACTGGTGTTTGTGATGATATTGATTATGCACTTAGTCTATTAAAGTTATAAATTAATTGTAGTCTATTATAGTAACAGTTATAACTTATCACTTTATTAACTTCTGGTTATTTTAGTCATTTTTAGTCAGATCTTATACAGGCCATATATTCTACTGGTAATGTATAGATCGATGTTTGAGTTGATTTTTGATTATGTACTTAGTCTATCAGAAAATTATGGATTAATAATAGTCTATGATTTGCTGTTATAACTTACTAGTTCATTAATTTCTGCCCATTTTAGTCATTTTGTGAGTTACATTTTAGATTCGTAATACATTCTATTAGTAAAGAATAGATAGTTGTAAGAGTTTATCACCGATTATACACGTATCCTATAATAAAATATCATTAGATTAATAGTGTTTCTAGTAACACATACACCAGTGTTCCAATCGTTCAAAATAAAAAAATAAAAACAATAGTTGAACACAACTGAAAAATTTCATAATCAATACCAACAATGATTTTCAACATAAAATTTATATTCATGATGGGGGTTCATAGCAGCATATCACATTACTTACACAAGTTTCTAAAAAAAAGACAAAATAAACCTTTTATGGACACTTCCATGAAAGTTTCCAGCAAAGAACCCAGTAAAAGAAACCTAAAATAAGTAGAAAGAAAATAAAACCTAAGCTACCTAATCTATGGGGATGATGGGGTGGGGGTGATGATATATTGGTATTATAATATAATTCAAGTTTTGATATATTGGTATATATTGTTTGATTAATGATATTTGGAGAAAATTAAAGTATATCCCTAAGTTTAAAATTTAGGAAAATACAAAATTTGACCGACTAATTAAAATTAGGTTGAAACTTTACTATAAGTTTGGGCTTGTTTACTTATGAATAGTACATATTTGATAGATTTCGATCTGATGTGTTGAAGAAAGGAAAGATCATGTTATTCAACTTGTGTGCATCCATGGAAGTAGCACGACGTCTAGGTAGACTATGGTTTAATGAGTAGTAGACTGATGCTCAATTATGCACCCATAACATAGAATTGATGGGAGAAACATGTCTAGGACTATGACCATTGAGGTCGATAAAATATGAAAACTATATAATAAACTTGAAAATTGAACTTGTTGATTGCTTATCTAAAATCCTTGATGATATCTTGTGTTGTTTTCCAGAAAGGGGATTTAATGTGAACAATATGATTAAGTATGATAATAATTAAATTGCATTGATAAAGAATTTAGTTGAACCTAAATGTAACTATATGATCTTGGTTAGTAGCCTAAGGTGATGGATTGTATCCTAAATGTGGATTGATCTTGATATTAGAATGATGAGCCCAAAGGTTAGATGATTCAAGAATACTTGGTGATTATTGGATTATGTATAAAGATAATAATGCTAGGCTTGAATGTTCATGTTATGGGTAGTGATTTGGACCCAAAATTGTGGTATTTGAGTAAGTAGTGATAACCTAATGATTAGTGAGTATTGAAGTCTCCAATAGTGACTTGTATGCTTAAATATTGCATCATGATTTACTTTACGATCAACTTTCTTGGGTGTTGATCACATTCCTTATGTATTAAATTATACTCATGAGAGACCAAATTAATGATAATGATTACTTATTGAATTGCGGCTATGAGAGTCTTATTTGATAATGATAACTCCTGATATTGATGTCGTGAAAGACTTAATATTATCAAGATGGATTGTTGAAATAATGGTCATGAGAGGCCTAAAATATTGATAAATGAAAGATCTTGATCCAAAATACTTATATATGAGAAATGATATAAAGAAGGCTTGATGAAATTTTATTAATAAAGTGGAAAGTAATGATGAACTAATATGATTGGATCAGGTGTCATGTTTTGGCACAATATGATTGGATCAATGTCACACTCTAACACGATATGATTGTATCAGGTTCCACGTACCGTCATGCTATATTGGATCGGGTGCCACATTTTGGCATGATGGGATTAGATTGGGTGCCATTTACCGGCATGATATATTAGATCAGGTTCCACATTTTAGCATATAAAGTGATAAAAAATGATAAATTTAATGAACCAATCTCTCAAAAAATATTCATAAAGTTTTTTAATGGGACTTGAGTTCTCTTATTTGATGGTTGAGATTCAAGTTGACTTGTGTTTTCTATTTGTTTACTTATCCTTGAGACCAATAATGTGTTTTTAAGAATTTGAAATTTTGTTCTACTTGTTATATATTCGTGGGTTGTTTCATTATACTTTCTAAAAGTAGGACTTACTTGATATATGAGTTGTTTTCTTGATGCTGTAAGGAGGTGGTTGGTTGTCAGCCTATTCTAATGTGATTAAGTTATCGTTGTTGGGTTGATCCTACAGATGTGGGTAATGAAAAAGGTAATGTGAACAAAGGGATAATAGTAATGAGTTAATGTTGGAATTGTGGTTGATGGGCATATTAATGAGGTTAGTAGATAGTAGTGGTGAAATAATCTTGGCAATTAAGTTGGGAAATTGTAACTTAAAAAGGAAAATTGTTTGGTAGTTAATCAATGATAACATAACTGAATTATATCCTTTTAAGATGTCGTGATTATTCTGTTGAATTTTTTAAATATCTTTATGAATTAATCTTTATCGGTTGATGATATCTACCAGTACATGTATTTTGTACTGATCTTACTCTTGCTACATCCTTTTGGGGATATAGTCTGGATACAAGTTTGTTTTGTAGTTACTAGAAGGATGACAATATTCAGCACTAACCTATGCACTTCATTCCTAGCAGATATTGGAGTTTTCTATTTTATTTTTCTTCTCAATCTGTATTTAAAATGCTCTTGTACACGTTCTATCAGGTCTTTAGGGGGTGTATGTTTTTGTTTTAAGATTGTTTATTAAATATTTTATAGTTTTATTTTAATTTGTCAGTTTATATTTATCAAAAAGGTTCCTCTTTATAATTATTGAATGATAAGGGATTCTCCTATCTATATAGAAATAGCATAGGTATCCCCACGACCCGTTAAACAAGGTCATGAAATTGATATCAAAGGTTTAGGTTTATCAGTCCCACAAATACAATAACAAGTGTTGATAGAGTTTCATAGATTAGCGTGTAGACGTCTACGTCAAATCCTCAAAAGGTGTAAGGCATTTAGAGCTATTCACTTTCTTTTTTCTATTGTGTTGCCTTCACTCTTTTGATCTAATTGGTATCTATATGATTCAAATTAGTATCTTAATGAAGTTCAATTAGAATGCAGTTGATTCCAATTGGTATCTTTGTGAGTTAATATTATTGACGTTAGGTGAAAATGTGAATAGAGAAATAATTTAATTAATTATCTTTAGTTTGACATTGTACGGAGCCCTTATGTCTTAATTGTGATTGTTGTTGAAGCTTTTGGAGAAGCTAATAGACTTATTTAGTTTTCTATTATGTGATTGTTGATGAATTTGAATTGTCTACTTGTTTCCATTATTTGAGATTGGTGTAAAATAAAGTGATTGATTACTTTCATGTGTAATACAAGTAAAACTAGTTGTTTTTACTCTGTGAAGTCATATGAAGGTTGTGGACTTATTGTTGTCATTATTTGAAGTTTATATTATATTTGGATCCTTGTATTGTCTGATTACTTAATATTATATTTGAGTCTTTGTATGGTTCAGTTATTTTAGTATTCTATTAGATCCTTGTGCATTCCGGTTATTTAATATTATAATTGGTTTCTTGTAAGTCCCGACTAATTGATATTACCTTTGAGTTTCTTGTGTGAACTAGTTACTAAAGCTTGACAAGATAACAAGATTTGAGTAATTTTTTGTGGAAAACTAATTAGGGTTGATAATACCTAAATAATTGATTGACAGTTAATTATCTATATGTGATATTTATAATGAAAATGTTAATGGCATGTAATCATCTAATTTTTGTTTGACCTTGCTTACGTGTTTTTTTTATGAGGATCAATCTTTGAGGTGTTCAAAATCTAGAGAAGTCCTAATGACAATGTAATATGGTAGAAAAAAGAATAAACCAACCCTTATATGTTACTAAGTATAATGTCCTTGTATATCTTAAACTAGTGTTAGTGATATAGAGAAACCTTTAGGAAGATTAGTTAATTATTGACTCTACCTTAGGACCAAATGTTTTTTTAGACAACCCATAGGACTAGCTGATAAATGACAATCTTGGAGGACAACAATCCCCAAGATTGTTGATAATACAAAATCAAATGGCTTAATTATTCTCGTAAAACAATTAAGAATGGTCCTAAATGAAAGAAGATAAGTGATTTGTTAAATGACGTGATTGATCTTTCCTTGTTATATGATAGTACTTGGTTGGTATTGCTGATTGAATGATTGGGTTATATTGGATCAGTAATTGACTAACCGTAGGCTAGTTGTCAGACTAGATGAGTATGGTTTGTCCTTGTGTGATAACTAATTAGTGGATTTGCTTATGAACAATTGAGTTTTGAGGATTGAATAGACTAATATAAGTTTTGATAGAGTCATGTAGCTTTCTAGTAAGCTAAGTAATGAGATTATATGTCCTTAAGTATTAATTACGATGTAATAAGATTTTTAAGAGTTCATAGTGGGGAACAGAGAAAGAGTTGTTTGGCTAAGATGATCTATAACAAGCTTAGAGTAGAGGAGAGATTTATAAGGGAAGATTGTTGATTTTAGTGAAGATTAATATAAAGTGTGGATAATAGGATGATGTGGTTAGAAATTGGTGTTATCCTTGCCTTGTGGATTTGATAAGTGAGCCTTGTGACATCTGTAGGGTGGTGGAGCTAATTGGAAGATAAAGTATGGTGTAATATGAGTATTAATACTGTTATGGAGGAGAATGTGGTTATAGGCTTTAATTCTATAGGCTCTTAATGACTATAATCATAAGTCTAGGTATTATGTTGAGAAATTGCATGGCTACTTATGTATAGTAGTAGAATTTAAGCTTGAAATGTGAATGATCTTTGAGGTGAAAAGAATGATAGTTTAAATATGTTTGATACTAATTTTATGATAATAAACCCAGGAGGCTTGATTTACCATATGTACGAATACAAGTTATTTAACTTATAAAGAGTGTGGTTGTATAAGTATGATGGAGATGTAGATTCTCCATGGGTTAGTTTTATGTCTTGAAGTAAGACTGTAGGAAATACTACAATGATAGGCTTGAATATCGTCTTGATATGTAGATATACAAATGGACTATTCAGTTATCAGGTTAGAAACTCTCGAAGTAGAGCTTGAAGTTAGTTGATTAAGGTGATAAGAAGAGATATGATTCTTGTGAATGAAACCTTTGAGTTAGACTTGAACATGGTGTCAATATGAAGTTTTACTCACATTCTAGTAGTGAGGTGGTTGCATAGGAATTAATTCATTTGATAGGTTTCAGCCTTGTTTGATGAGAACCTCTCTTCTGAAGAGAAACTCGTAGCTATCATTGATAACAGTGCCAGTAAGTGGGGATTGAAGGAATTGTGTCTTTGTAAGTCCAGTGGAAGAATCTTCCTGTTGATGAAGCCACTTGGGGGACCAAAGAAGGCATACATAGCAATTATCCTTACCTTATCTCTAAGTCAGATATCACTTTATTACCTTATTCTCTATTGACCGTTCAGGGATGAACGGTGGGTAAATTGGTATCTGATGTAATGACCCATTAGGTAATTTTAAGTACTACAACTCCTTTCCATAAAGCCTCTTCTCATAGATTTAAAATAAGAAATCTAACTATTGTTTAACAATGATAATTTGATTAATGGGTAATTTTGAATAACTAATTTGATAGGGGAGTAACGGACTAAGTCTATAACCCTATACCACTTGATCCATATTTGAGAATGAGTTTAAGTTAGCAGGGTTTTATATTTTGTATCATAATTTGTTTTTTTTTTTTAAATTTTATATGAGGAAACACTCGTCAACTGCAATGACTAGGAAAAATAATGGGGTGAGTAATATGGTAATATTCTGAGTCTCTATATAAGTATGCAGTAAACATAATGCCATGTTGTTATTAGGTTGTTGGAGTTGGAAAAAAGAATTGACTTGGAAAACTTGGATTTGCAAATTTGATGTTGCAATGTGGTCCTTCAGATCATGGATACAATGCGTTGGTGGCTAATTATAATCTAATGAGTACTAATGATTGAGGGCTACAAATAGGATAAAGATTCATTAAGATTGGGGGAAGATGAATATGATAGATTATTGCAAATTGGTTATAGTTCTACAAGTTATGATTTTGGTTTCTAGAATTACCATACGATTATTATATTATGATTCAAGTTTTGATAAACTAGTATATGTTATTAGATATATGATATTTGGAGGAAATTAAAGTCTATCCTTATGTTCAAAATTTAGGAAAATATTAGATTTGGCAGATTAATTGAAATCAAGGTTGAAACTTGATTAGAATTTGGTGCTTGTTTACTTATGAATAGTACATATTTGATAGATTACGGATGTTTTGAGACATTGAAGAAAGGAAAAGATCATGTGATTCAGCTTGCATGCATCTATGGAATAACATGGCGTCCAGGTAGGCTATAGTTTAATGAGTAGTATACTGTCATAACCCGATTTCACAGATCATAATGGCACCTACTATACCACCAGTAGGAGAACCAACCCCATAGTCCAAAGCTACAGTTGAAAGCATAAATTTAAAATGGACAATGTATAAATGAAATAAAGTGGAAGTAATAGAGTCAAATAATATGCCCAAAGCCTGGTATCAGTATCAAACGAATCATTAAGTACAGAAACAAGAAATACAAAACGTCTACTACAATTGCGTCTCCAAAATACATAGAGATCAAATAGAAAGGCCAAAGCCGAAGAAGAAGCAGGTATAAGCCGGATGCCAAGATCACCTTGAATCTTTGAAATAGAATGAAATCTGCATGAACAGCTGGCTGTAATCACAATCGGGAACCTGTACTCGGATCTGCACATGTGCAAGTGTAGTATGAGTACAAGCTGCCGAAGCAACTCATACCCAGTAGGCTTCGAGGGCCCGCTAGGCAAATAATAATAATAAAGACAGTAAATAAAGGAATACAATTGAGGGGTCATATAAGCAAATAGCACAACAAGGGAAGCTAGCTACTCAAGCAAAAATCAAGTAACAAGTAGACATGTATCGCTAGCTAATCATATAACAGGATCTCAGGCAATAAAAGGAGATGTACCCGGAATCCTTGCAATAGTATATATGAATAATAATGCAATAAATAGGAGTTAAAAGAAGGTAGGAGGAGAACATGGACGGTATACCGGTAACCTCAAGTAAAAGGGACGAATGAATGATTAGTAGCATAAGGCACAATATCCCACATAACATGAAGTATCAATAAATCAATAATAATAATTAAACAGTGATAAGAATAATAAAGTAATGTAAATAAATACTGACAAGTACCCAGAAAGAAGCACAAGGTACATGAAAACACGCCCACCCGCAGGCCTCCCATTTAACCAGGGGTACACTGAAGAAAACAAGTGCAGAAAAGTAAATACACACTATGAAGTAACCAATCCTATGTACGCTTCTCCTCTGATACAGGTAGGTCCAGCAAGCAAAACTCATAGAAGGCTAACCCAAATGTTCCCGGTATATCACTCCTCCGTCCTATACCCCCCATCCATGCCAACCACAGCCTGGAGGCAAGGTCTATAGAGGTACTTCACCACGTACGATCTCTAACATATTCATAACCTCACATCCCAAATCTCAGAACCTCAAGGGTTTTAATAGTTTGTCATCTCGTGCCGAATATCAATAGTCTCATCAAGTTGTCCTCAGTAAGTCAGGGCATACAATACCTATATATTATAGTATCACTAATATTCTCAATAGATCGGGTATCATCAAGTTTCCATAACCAGTAGTTCCATAAGTGTCAAAAAGTTTTACTCACTGTCGTACGACAATGGACTCAAGTCTCAGCGGCTGTACTCACTGTCGAACAGAATCGGTCTGAAGTCCCAACATTTATTAGTTAAATGATAATTCTCAATTCTAGGGTGTAAAGCCTGGGATAAAACAAGTAAAAATATTATTAACCGGTGCTCAATACCATGCCGAGTCTAAAATAGTTAAAAGGTCATTTATTTATATTATTATTAAGTATTTCAATTTATCAACTTATGTCATCATTCCTTATTGTTACCAAAATCAGTCTCTAGCCTCTATGGCTCAATAATCATATGGTGATACTGACCCAGCCTCATTGCAATCCCATCGGGGGAAAAGGTCCAACCTCTCATGTCATGAATTCACAATATATTAAAGAGTATGTATATCAACATGTTATGTAATATCAACATTCTATGCCCCACATAGGTATCTCTAGTCAATTTCTAATGCACCATACCAATCGGATGCCAAAACATAAGTATCAACATAGAACGGATTATTGAATGGAACAAGATCACTATATCCACCTAGCTATCCACACATGGATGCTATTTAGCACAATTATTAAATCTATAAGCTCAGAGATAGCCCCATGGAGCCTACCTATTGTATAACGATTTATGCTACAAATTCACAAATCTTAGTCCGAATGATATCAAATGATCTCCAATCACTTTGAAACTTATATTACAGTATTTTATATTTTAATACGGGTATAATAGTATATTTTATGTGAAGTTCTGACTGAGCCTCAAATCGAACCTAAAATGGTCTTGTGGGGACCACTCGTTGGAACGAAAAATAAGCGTCACCATAGGGTTCTCAATGTTACTAAGAACTTGTGCTCCAAAATTGAGCATATTTCGAGTAAGGGAATATACTTGAATAGCTCAAAGAAGATTGAGCATAAAAAAGGCTAAAGAATCGAGCTTTAGGAATTTATACGTTGAATTCGGAAAAGAAAATGTTACAATGATGACTAATAACCCTAAGGGGCAAGGAATTAATATATAACTTTGAATATAATTAAAAGAACCATGAGTTCATGACTAGGGCATTAATGGAGGAAGAACGCTAATTTTGATGAAATTTAATGGAAGAAATCACATACCAAATCAAAGAAATCAATGAAATTGACATCGGAGGTCGTTTGAGTGAAAATGACCCCTTACCAAGACTTAACAAAAAATAGTAAATTTCTAACTTTCCACATAAAACTAGCCTAAATTCACCATTTCAGAGATGATGGAAGCATCATAATTTCGATCCGACACTTAGAACACCAAAACACCATTCAAGCTACACTTTAAGCCTTAAACTTAACTAAAATCTACAAATTGTCTTAATTGCAAATGAAAACTCCAAAATACAAACTTAAGGTAAATCTAGACTTTGTTTGGCATTCCGAAGCTAACGCAACTGTCAGAATTTAATTCTGAGATTGCCTTGCAGGAAAGTTGACTTTGGTCAACAATTACGTAGTTTTAAGCTCTAAAACAAGCAATTTGAGATATTTCTCAACCGAGTCGTCAAGGATCCGAACTACCGGTCCTAAAAAGTTATAAATGATCCCTAGAAACTACCAAAATGCTCTATAATACAAAATATCGCATATTTATTATAAATGATCATGAGGGTCATTATATATACTCAATCATTCTTTTTTTTCTTCCATAAAGAGGCAATTTTTTCCTTAACCAACCAAACACCCACCCCAACTTAGGCTTTTGGCCTAAGTTGTATGCATCCTTAGAGAAGTAGGTTCAAAAGAAGGGTAGATGTTCAAAAAGGGTTTCTTCTTGTAATGTGGTTGATCAAAGAAAGTCAAAAGGCTCAACTGGGGTTCAACTAGATCACTCACTCCTGAGTAACTGTGATAAGACAATTTATGGAGATTTTCACTCAAATCATGGCCTAAGGTCATTTTCTCAAGGTTACACTTTTGAACTAGCAACAAAAGATTGATGAGGCAAGTTTTAAATAACACAAGTACCAAATGATTTATAATAAAAAACTCAGAATACATGGCACACAAACTATTTAAGATGGCTCAGTCTATGTTTCCTAAACGAGAACAAAAAGAGAAATAAATAAAATCACTAACTAGTAAATCAAAAGTCACACAAAAAGTCAAAATGTTGTCCCAAAATCATTTCTTATCCATGCAACTTAATTCTTTCAATAAAAATATTTTTGAGGGGTATGTACATTAGGAACTAGCTTTATTAGTACCAACCTAGCCAATGCAAAATTTACGCACATAATCCAACTACACCTCTATCTATAAAACAAAAAAAATTATGACTTTTTTCATTAAGAACATCGTCACTCACTCCATCATCGGGAAAATCCCCTTAGAACTGAATTAATAATAAAGAAAACTGAAAACTAATATCGAATAACCAAGCTAAAATAAACAATCAAAATAAATATTAACCCACAAAGTCATTACATAAAGATCAACAAAAACAACTTAAATCCCGATAAGGGGACAATATCAGTATCCAAAAATACAAAGTATATTCCACTTCCAACATAAGATATCACAGTGTCCTCACTGTCTAAACTCGAGATCATCTAAAGCATGAAGTGAATAAAATGGGTATAGGCTCCTTGAACTGCATCACTGGCTCCCCTCGCTCTCGGTCTCCTCTTCATCACTAGACCACTAAACGGGGCATCCTCATCACCCTGTGTAATTGTAGGAAGTGGATCTCTAAGCAGAACCTTCCACAACCCCTTTGTCCCTTTCCACATTCGGGTGAATAACTTGTCTCTCTTCTTCTCTCTTTGCGCCATCTTGAAATGTGAGGTACTCAACTTCTAATGTGCCTTAGCTAAATCTATTTAAGCCTTTTCAAACGTGACTAAATGGGACCTTTTCTTATTTTTCTCATCCAGATATCTGTCAGATTCCTCCTCTAACATAGAAGTAGAAGGTCCCTGGGAAGTCTTAACTGGTCCTGTGAAAGTTTTCACACAAGCTTGTGGATCTGCCTCATCTTAGCTAATATTTCCTCAAAAGGGCCTGAGGCTAGAGGATTAGAGATTATGGTTTGTGGGGTATGACGTCTTCTCCCTTTTTCTTCCCTTGATAATGAATCCCTCCTCACTTCTATTGTGGTTGAATCAGTTTCTTCGGATCTACCCATGTGTCTTTCGGTTATGCCTCAACTTCCGCCAATGTGCATAGCTCAGTAATGAGAGAAGAAAATATTAGTATGGGCTAGTATGTTTCTTTTACTCCTTGAGCTCTTGGATTATCATGTAACTGACATTTATAGAAATGTCATCAAGAATGAACGAAACCATTTTCCCTCTCTAAAGTGGTATATCAAATAAGTTTTTGTATGGAGAGACTTAGTTGCATATTACTGATATCCAAATTATTACCTCTGCAGTGAACTCTTTGGCATTGATGGTCCTCTTTGTGGTTACCCATAGTACTTCCTTCCCTGGAAAAAGCTTAGGCACTATCCATTCGCTTGGGGCATAATCTTTGGCTCTGAATAAGGTTAGGTCATGGTTGGGTAGCCCGTAGAATATATTAATTGCTTCTTCCCCAAAATTTACCATCATGCCTCAAATCCTCACAACCAGAGAGGAGGATTAACCTCGTCGAGGTTTGTATTAAACTCTCTCACTCATATCTCATTATCCTTGCAAGGCTCTTTAGGGAAACACATCTATCCCATGGTTTTAAGCCTGTGTGAAAATAGTGAGAGCTCCAGCTTGGAAGGCAGCTGCACTGTCAATCAGTAGAAGGGCCAATTATCCATGTACAAAAGAAGGC
>JBDJHY010134011.1:0-13448 GCA_039654485.1 Withania somnifera
TTTAGTATATAATATATATTTTTAGTGTATGTATTATATATCATTAGTATCTATATATCTTTTGTATATAATATATATATTTATATATATTTTTAACATATAGTATATATATGTAGTATATTTTATATCTATAGTATATATCCTTAGTATGTATATATCTTTTGTATAATATATATATATATATATATATATATAGAATATAGTATATACCTCTAGTATATTTTGTGTATATCATTAGTAAATAGTATATATATTTATTATATATGTAAATATTATTAATAATTCTTGTATACTCGTACTAATTTTAAACTAGATAAATATATATATGTGTGTGTGTATATGTGAATTAAATGTGTTTAATTTTTTTCTAAATATGACATTGTTCATAATGGTCAGCCCTAACACTTTTCATATGGGTTGGGCCAATCCGAATCAAGAAATGGAGCATGGTTTGAACTAACCCATTTAGGATCGATCCAAAATATTTTGGACCAGACCGGGACCGATCTAGGCCAATGTTTTTTGGACTGATCGTCCCATTAGCAGGATCAATCAAAAACTGTGATGCCCATTAGGCTAAATTGAGATAGAAAAGATATTCTTGATAGTAATTGTCTATGAGAGGCCGATATTATTGATTTGAGTTTTAAAATTTTGATATTCTCATGATTTGTACATGATAATTGTTTTTTTATAAGATTCGAATATGAGACTTGAACTATGTCTTGTGAGCTATGAAAAAAGATTTGATTAACAGTCTGAGGTCTGTATCCGACTGTTTGATTTAGGTAGACAATTTGAATATCCGGATGTCTGAGATATGGATAGACAGTCTGAGGTTCTTATCGAATGTCTGAGATATTGATAAACTGTCTGAGGTTCATTTCTGGAGGTTGTAAAATGTGTAGTACATGGACCTCATGAGTCCCCAAGGGTCCTACTGAGACATAAATAAATGCCAGCAGGTATGTACATGAGATGGACATGCATTGAGCCACTTGCATTATACATTTCTTTCACAATTTGATATTGATTGAATCCTTGAGATTATATGATATTAATTAATTCCTTGAGATTATTTGATATTGACTAACAATTTGGAATTGTACGTTACTTGATGATGACTTGTAACTATTTGGTCCTAATGGATTTCATGTGACCTCTGTTGTTATTTATCATCGTGATTTGAGTATATCTTCTATGCATCATGATTGAGGATATTGTTTATTCATTCGAATTTGTGTGTGCTAAGTTTACACTGCTATCTTGTTGTATTAACATATAGACTATTGCAGGTTGTAGTATTTGAAGGATCAATTGGATGTCTGAGGATTCCGTTTTCTCTTTATAGTTAAACCGTCTGAGGACACTGTTGAGTACTATTGTTTTATACTCACTCCTTGCTTTTCTGAACTTTTGTGCAGGTTTGAGCCCCGAATTTAGCGACTTCCTTTATCTCCCATCAATCCAGGAGCAGTTCGAGAATTGACATGTAGCTGATTGTCTCTTCATCAATCGTTGAAGATTTCTCATATATCTTTATTTTTCTAGTTTTTACTTTATAAAGACTCTATTTTGTACATTTGAACTTTTTTATAAAGAATTCTATGGTGGCATGTAAGATAGTGGCAATCTGATCGTTGCGGTACTTATATATATATATATGTGTGTGTGTGTGTGTTTGTGTGTGTGTGTGTGTACTTTCTGTATCTTAGGTGTTGTATGTACTTACTTCTTTTAGCTGATTATTGTTAGTTGGCTAACCTCTCAGGTTTGGGAAGGTAGGTGCGATCACGTCCGAAATTTCGGATTGTGACAGGTTTGGAGTTCTAAGATGAGATTTAAACTTTCTAAAATAGTACAAGCATGAGATATTACACCCCCCCCCCCTTTTTTTATAAACGCACAAATATAATCACCCTACTCCATTCTTTCTTCTATTCTCTATTAGATTATGATGAGCAAAAAAAATTCTCACTTTGATTAATTTTGTATTAAAGAAACTACATCAAAAATCAACTTCAGAATATAGTAAGGGTATGTTTGTAAAGAACCTTGTAACTGAAATTGATGCAATTACAAAGGTAATAATTACACAGCCTAGAAATTGCACAATATAATAGTTGTCTTGAAATGTTTCTTTGCTACAGTAACTATAGTGTAATTACTGTGTACTATTTTATTGCACAAATGTAATTGCATAGTTAAATTAATTTTAAATATACAAGCTAATTATAAAAAATTAAAATTAATATTTGGCAAATAAAATGCCTCTATAAATGATATTAAATCAGTTATAATATATATATATATATATAGTAAATTAATAATATTTTAACTTATTAATTATAAAATATAAAGATACACATGTTTAAGAACATCATGCAATGCATATTAGATTAAAAATAATATTATAAATATAACATTACAAACTTATTGAAATATTTGATAAAACAATAATCTATCAGTTCTAATTAAACAATGAATGACATGCAATGTAAAATGACAAGTCAATACTACTAACATAAAATATATTAGAACCAAAAATATAACATAAGATCAAAATTCAAAAAAATATTAGCATTATACTCTTTTGTCTTATTTCAATATAACATAAATTTTTAAAGATAAATTAAATAATAAGTCTACATTTTTAATTATAAAAAAACATAAGTCTATAACCTTAGTAACCAATGAAATTTATTTTAATTAATAATTAGAATAATAGTTAGATTATGCTAAATAAGAAAAAGAAATATGTGCAATTGCATCGATCCAAAGAAATTGAAGGTTGGAAAATGAGCAAAAGGGAAATAAAAAATCAAAAATTGAATTTAAAAAATTTAAGAAAAA
Organism: Withania somnifera; assembly: GCA_039654485.1. NCBI lineage: Eukaryota > Viridiplantae > Streptophyta > Magnoliopsida > Solanales > Solanaceae > Withania > Withania somnifera. Next base: position 2,854 of record JBDJHY010134011.1, read on the forward strand.
AAATGATAGAAGTAGAAAAATAAAAAAGAAAAGAACTTAAAATAAAATAAAAATGAAGAAACTTAAAAGTACCCTTGTAATTACATGTAATAGCCTACATCTCTCCACTCCCTGAGAATTGGAGAGGTGTAATTATACCCTTTCAATAACATTTTGTTCTTTGTCGACCAAGTAATTACCTGATCAAATAAATATGTAAAAAACTTTATAATTACATTCAAATTCAGTTATCATGTGCCTTTCTAAACAGGTCCTAAAGATCAATCTTCTCCACAAGAAAAAATCAATTTTTGATTTTCTCAAAACCATCAAATCACTGTTTGATCTGAATTAAAACTAAATCTCAAGAATAAACTAAATATTCAGTTACTCTTACTGAGTTGTTCCACCCAAAAATAATATTAATTTCTCCTAACGCTATTAAAAGACACCAAGTTACTGTTTCACTTGAATAAAAAATCAATCCCACTATCTAAAACACAATTTTCGATATTTGTAGGTGGCTTTTTCAAATAAACAACTATAAAGGTTAAAATCTCTCTACACTTATTGTTCCTTGTGTAAATCTCTTCGGAGCCACTAATTGAAACTTAAAACTTGAAGAAACAATCAAGAGAATTCCATTAACAATCGTTAATGAAGCTAGAATTTGAGTATGAATTTTGAATTTTTGCAACGAACTCTATTTAGAATGAGTATTGTTGTAAAAACTTAGAGCATCTTGTGAAGCTCATAAATGATATTTTGGGCTTTTTTGGAGAAGTTTTTTAAGTACATATTTAGTTAATTTCAACTTTAAATTGAGGTTGAATTTTCAAATCTTGTTATTGAATTTTTCCGTTCCCGATCTTCAAGTGAAACTTAATTGATCAAAACATCATAATTTTCAATTTACGTTTTCATCCATCTTTAGTGTTTTTTTAACTAAAAATGAGGAAAAATCAAGCAACGGAAAAGAAAAATATTATAACAAAAAATAAAAATAAAAAAGAGATTGTTATTTATCTTAGGAAATCAAAACTATAATAAATAAGAACCTTATACTTATAAAAAAAATAACTTGATCTCCAAGTAACTAAGCCTAATTTTTCTTCAGAAACTAAATAGATATTCACAATAACATTAATATATTAAAAAAACATGCGTAGTAAAAAGAGAGAAGTGGTTAAAACGTCCCCAAATTATACAAGAATTATTAATTTAATCTCTGAACTAAGACGACATATCAAAACACCCTAAACTTGATTATTATCATTTTAAAATACCCTTCAGCTTCCAAGTGGAACAACAAATGAAATCAACCTCCATTAGGCGCATAAGAGGTTTTAAAAAATTGTCACATCAACCTCTAATGGTAAAACTCCACATTTTTATATTTTTTAATTATTTTTAAATACACTCCTTCCTTTAAAACATCAACATCTTCTTCTTAAAGTATCATCTTCTACTTTCACCATTAAAACACCCTAAAAATTTTAACTTAACAACCCTATTCTACTTTAGTTGTCTAGATGAGTAAAATTTGTGATGTGAAATTCCAGCAGTGTATAGAACAAATGATAATTCTGAAAAGAGATTTTGTGGTTGTAAAACTTATAAGGTATGAATCAATTTATTTCTCTAGATTTTGGGGTAATCTTAGTATAATTTTGTTGAATTTATTTTATGTATTTTTTAATTGATTTTCCTTCATTTTTATAAATGAATGCTCGATCTTCTTGTAATTTTTTTGATTGGCATGAACCCGCATTTTTAGATCAAGCTAATTTTATTATTTGGGGTTTGATGAAGAGAAAAACAAGCATGAGCAAGAGTTGAAGTGGATGATAACTTTAAAGATTCGTTTATATATTAATGTGCTATTCAATTTGATGTTTTATCTTTGTATGTAATTGGTTGTTTGTGATCTTAGTTCTACTTGGACTTCTATTGAATTGCAATCACCTTAATGTAATGAAAATGATGTTTTAAGGAAGAACTACAATTAGACTGTATAGAGAACTACAAACAATACAAATCTGACTGAAATAAGTAAGCATAACTTAATATCAAATTTGAACAAAAGTTTGGCAAATCTGGATAGTAACAACAATTGTTCATACCCAAATTTAAAAAAACTACCAAACTACATTATTTGTTATATATCCAAATTTTCATCAAAACAACTTAATCAATGAAATCTAAGATTTTTCCTTCAGTGAAGATTTTCCAATTGATTATCTTGTCTGAATTTAAAAAACCCTTTATCTTGTTTGCACTCTATGCAAAGCGCTTTATTTTTGAAGTTGTCCTTGGAGTAGCCTTTTTTTATTTTCACTTTAAGCCTTTAATTGGTTTGTATCCAATATAACTTGGCTTTGAAATAATTCAATATCCTAGGTATTGTAATACTTTATACTTGGTGTAGGCTCAAAAACCTTATTTTGTTCCTCTTTGTGACGTTCTTGATCTTCATAATTAAGTTGTGAAAGCCCCTAATCAATTAGAAAATGTTTAGGGATGGTTATAGGTGTTAAAGGATGATTTTTACGCCTAAAAATAACTCACATATCGTGCATCTTCTAAAATTTTGAAGCCTCATGTCATGAAGAAATTTTAAAAGATTACTGGTTAACTTTTTTGGACGCCTCACGCCGTGAAGAGACAAAAGTATGAAGCCTCACATCAAGAGGCTATTTGGCCATAGTATAAATTTTGATTTTTCTGCTATTTACTTCTGGGGTATTTTGATAATTTCTTACCTCATAAATAATTGATCCCATATCTTTTTGTACTCCAAATTATATTGTGACTAATATCCAAATATTTGTTCCCACTCATTTTTTGATAACCAAATAAAAGGAGTATTTGTTCTCTAAATTCTCCCAAGAAGCAAACCATATCATCTTGTAGTAGTTCAATCATCAATTGCCTTCCATCAATGTGCTCCAAATTAGGTACTTAGGATATCAACAAGGATTTTTTTTCATCCTTGTGCACAAAAATCATTTTCTTAAAGGTTTGAAGATATAGAAGCATGTCTAGGGTTCTTAATTAATGTAAATTGAGAATTTTCTTACTTGATGATTAATTGATCATTTTTAACTATAATAATGAAGCTTGAGATAATGGTTGAAAGTGGCAAGTATGATGATTTTTACTTGGTTATTAAATCCATTTATGAAGAATATTTAAACTGATCAGTTTTTGATAGTTAAGCCCAATCAAAAATAAGTATTGATGTTTATGATTAACTTGATAAGGTGAAACCAATAAAGTTAATGAAGAGTCATAATTGACTAAGTTAACCCGATCAATAGTAATTAATTAATGTTGTAGCTTGATTAGTGGCTTTATGCGAGTTTAAATTCCACTAATCATGAAAAGATGAATGTTAAGTGAAAGTAATATTTTATAGAAGGAGTACTAGCACCGAGGATGGTCAATAAAGGTCCCACCCATAAAACTGCATAGCCTAACATAGGGAATGTATGTTCTGGCCTAGTAAATGTGCTTGCTAGAGAAGTTGGATCCACTAGGTGAAGTTAAGTTAATTCTCTTGGAAAGGTATGGAGGCCCCTCTACATATGGTAATATGTAGCCCTCATGCTTAAGCCCGAGATATGTCAGTTAAAAAATTCCTGAAGAGAAGTAAAATTTACAGTTTTGAAGATAAGAAAGTGAAAGAATATTTTTAACGGAGTCTTTATCTTTTTTAAAAAACTATTAAAGTTGTGTTGTTAAATGAGTTTACTTTAACTCTTGAGATTATAACTCGTTTTAACGGTTTTCATTATCAATTGTTAAGTAGAACTAAACTTGAGTTAACTGTTTATGCATTGCATAACACTTGTCATTTTCTATTGTATATCCATTTTTAGACTTTCTCACATACAGTGCATTTTCATGTGTTGATTCTACTTTCGTTGCATGTGTTAATCCCTATGTAGATTTTTTCAACCGCCTGGACACTCAACGTTAACAGTATTTACACTCTTAGAAGATTAGAAGATTGGTGAATCCCCACTTGCTTCAAAGGTCTGACTGATGGAGTTGTTTTTATTTTATTTATCTAGAGCTTGGACTTTAGCTTTTTTTAATTATTCCTTTATTTGGAGACTAGCTAGTAAACTCTTGTGCTAGCAGTTCATTATAGCGAGTAGAGGATTTCGGACTGAGATGTCAGAGTTCTTGAGATTGAGTTTCCATTATTATTATTGATGTTATTTCTTTATCATTGTAAGAATCCCATTACACTTTTATTACTATTGATATTGCTTCCATCGAGTGATTTAAGTAGATATATGCATGGCTCAAGTGGTTCTTCCAAGGCTGCTAAGGCAACTTAGATGCTAAAGATGCTTGTCGCTCTTAAAGGGTAAGCTCGGGGCATAACAAGCTTGGTATTAGAGCACTAATTTCATAGAGTCCTAGAATGTGTACGAAAGCCAGTGTTAGGTAAAAGCTCAGTTGTCGGTGTGACAACAGCACATATATAATACAGAGGATACCAAACATATTAAAAAGTTTCCCTTTATTGATATTATATTTTGTGCTTCAGAATATAACTCCAAGATTCTCTTCTTTGACTTGTTCTTTATGAATTTCAGGTCATGCCTCCAAGAAGACAACCAACATATCAAAACAAGATTCAACACAACCAGGATCCACCTGCCTCATATCCACCGCAACCAAAGAAAATTACAAATGCAAAGTATTGTAACATGATACATCTGATCGCGCAAAAGGTAGTTGTATAGGCTCAGCAGATGGCTCTGGTTCCTTACCCAGTTGTTCCTCCAGTGATGTTAGATTCAAGAGTTATAAGGGTAATAAAGTTCTTGAGGCTCAGTTCTATAAAGTTCCATTGTTCGAGGGTGATTAAAGATCTAGAGAAATTAATTAAGGAGGTTCATTGGATATGCAATATGATGAGAGTGTTGGATATTGATAGAGTTGACTTGGAATCTTATCAGCTGAAGATATTTCCAGATCTTGGTGTGTCTTGTAGAGGAAGAACAGGGGAGTAAGAGATGTTTCATCTTCTTATGATGAGTATGAGACTGCGTTCACTGGAAAATTCTTTCCTAGAGAGAAAAAGGCAAGAGAGAGTTTGAGAGTCTCTGATCTTAGAGCAAGGCTCCATGTCTGTGGAAGAGTACGGTAAAAGGTTTACTAGGCTTTCAAGGTATATGCCGGAGATGATTGCTGATATGCATACCAGGATGGATCTGTTTGTGTCCATCTTGTATCCTCACTTGATTCAGGTAGTGAGGGTACTATGCTTAGTAGTGGTATGGACATTGGCAAGTTGATGGTCCATTTTGAGAAAATTAAGAAAGACAAGGCTAAGTATAGGGAGGTTTAGTAGAGTAACAGAGCCAATACTGGTCATCCTAAGTCCAGTCGTCCTAACTCTGATGGTGGTTTCAGACATCCGCAATAACAATAGAGTACTAAGGGATCATCCCCTTCATTATTCAGCCTCCGACTAACCAGTAGAATAGCCTAGCTCAGTCTGTTTAGCAGAGTAATGCTCCTATATGTGATAAGATATTTTTTTTGTTATGGCCAGGTTATTCATAATATTCAGGATTGTCTGTTGAAGAGTTGCTATTCTTTTGGGCTGCCAGAACATAGACAAAAAGATTATCCTGCTATCAGACAGGATGTTGTCAAATCGTAGACAACTACTCCAGGAGTAGCTCCAACAGTATGCCAACCTCAGTAGGGTTATTCTAGTTCTATCGGTGGTGGCCAACGCGAAAACCATTTGTATGCTTTGGGTTCCCGACCGAATCAGGAGAATTTAGTAGATGTAGTGATAGGTATGTTGAGAGTTTATGATGTGGATGTGTAACCATTGTTAGACCTCTGAGCTAATTTTCATTTACACCCCTTTATATTGCTAGATGGTTTGGAGTTAGTCCTAAGGTATTATTTGAGACTTTATTTGTTCTTACCACTATTGATGATTTTGTAGTAGCTGAGAGAGTCTATCATAGTTGTCCCGTCTCTATTGTATACATGGTTGTTCTTGCTGATTTATATGAGTTAAATATGGTAGACTTTGTTGTTAGTATAGTCATGAATTAGCTCCATTAATGTCATGATGTAGTTGATTGTAGGACTAGATTTATGCCTTCCAACTTCCCGATAAACGTGTTCTTGAGTTGGAGAGTAGTAAAGTTGTCCCTAAGGATACATTCATATCCTATATAAAGACTAGAAAGATGGTCTCTAAGAAGTATATCTATCATTTGGTTTTATTTAAGGAATTTGAGTCCAAGACTCTTGATATCTAGTTTATCTCTGTAGTTTAAGAGTTTGTTGATGTGTTCCAGAGGATTTACCCAGGATCCCTCCTTATGGGAAGATAGACTTTGGTACAGATCTTATTCCAAGAACTCCACCCATTTCAATTCCGCCATATCGGATGGCACCAGTAGAGCTAAGAGAATTAAAGGACCAGTTAGCAAATATTTTAGACAAGGGGTTTAGTCATCCTAGTGTGTCTTCTTGTGATGACCAAGTCTTGTTCGTGCATAATAAAGATGTTTTTTTCTGTATATGCATTAATTACTGTCAGAATAACAAATTCACAATCAAGAATAAAATCATATTTTGAGGATTGATGACTTGTTTGATCAACTGCAAAATGCTAGCAACTTTTCTATGATTGACCTTCCTTCCGACTATCACCACCTGAAGGTCAGAGAGCTAGATATTCCTAAGACAGTTTTTCATACACATTATGGTTATTTTGAGTTCGTGGTCATGTATTTCAGTTTGACTAAGTCTCCTACAACCTTTATGGACTTCATTGCTATGCCCAAACTTAGACATCAATTAAGAAGTATAAAGTTGTCGGTAAGGAATATAAAACCCAATAAAGGTTGGGGTCGATCCCACGGGGTATATGGCAGAAAATATGTCTACTAAAAGTTACGTGAACTAAAAGTTTCCACGTCCGAGGGGAATAAAAAATAGTAAAATAGAAATGTTTAGTAACCTTAATTATGATTTAATGTGTTAACAATGGTTTTAGAACGCTAGGATTGTGATCCGCATGATTTCATAACTCCCTGGGTATTTTGTACTAGTAAATTATTCCAGTGCTTATCATGAATAATCTAACTAGTTAACTACACCTAAATGCCTCCCGGCCCTATTAAGTGTATATCACTTATCACTTCTTGGTCTCAAAGTGTTTTCCATGCTAACCCTAGCCTTAGATCCAAGATATACTACCCTTGTCACGGCTCAAGTCCTAACATGGAGAACAATAACTCCAAATCTCTATCGATTATTTTCTTTTCCTACTTCGTACCTCTCGAGCACATAAGCCTTAAGGCAAAATATAACTTTGGCCTTCTTTCTAAAGCAATCAATACAAAGAAATTATCAACACATGCATGCACATCAGTTTAGATTCACCAAGTAATAAACCCTGGGTTGTTAATTTATCATGGTTCCCAACCATAGTTGTGGTGGTTTTAGCCACTCATGATTATAGAAATAATATCAAGAATTTTCATTGAATTCATAGTAATCTAACTTACAATCACAAAGTAGATAATCGGATGAATGATGGATATCGAATAAAAACTTGCAACATCTAGGAGTATTTATGAACAAAATAATAAGTAGCTCAAAGTGCTCTCAAAATACTCAAAAGCGATAAAAAAAAGGTCAGATTCTAAACATAAAAACTAAGTTGAGTATTTTTAGAGTTAATGAAAATCTATCCTAATTTGAATAGAAAAATTAAGTCAGTGGAGGATGACGGTCCATAATAATGGTTGACGGCCCATGAAGAGCAAGTCCAAACTGTCACTCTTCAATTGCTCCTAGATGACTATGGTTCCTTCTATAGTTTGTGATAATGGATTACGACCAATAGACAGTGGAACATGTTCAACAGAAATCCTTGCCCAAATGTTTTCTCTCTTGCGCCTCCTATGATGGTCTATCAAAGGTCCTTACGGTCCATAAAAGGACCATCAAACTTCAACCTTGACTTTGCCTAGAACTTGTAAGAATTCCTACGGTCCATATTACGGGCTGTGAAGTGGTTCCATGGTCCATAATCAGCCCATCAGAACCTAAGAGTTCCCAGACTTGTCCAAATCAGCATAAAATCATCAAAAATCCTCCAAGATATGTTTTCCTGCAAATTAGAAAAAAAGAACATCATATATACCAAAACATATTCAAGAACAAATAAAAATCTCATGTTTTAAGCGTTGAAAGTGTCATAAATTACCGACACATCAACACCCTCAACTTTGAACCTTTGATTATCCTTAAGCAAAACAAACTCAGTTATACAACAACGCTTAGGTAATAAGAAAACTAGAAAACCTCACAACAATCATAAACATTATTAGCACTCAATACTAATTAAAACTCAAGATACCTCTCACCTTTTATTTCACAAAAAGCAAGCCCTCCTATTTATTCTCTCAGGCTAACACCTAGGGATCAAGGAATGATATTGCATTATCATCAGACAACCATACAAAGATCAAGATTTCACAATTTGAAAAATAACAGTCAATTAACACAACTCTAGTGCCCATACCACAAACTTGTCCCTCACACAGTATATAAAATGAAAATCGGGACTGAATCAAGTGCGCTCACTCTCCAAGTCAAACAATGTATATACATTAACCATAGGCATTCCCTTATTTTCTAGACCTTTGCTTTCAGATGATTAGTCTAGGATCACTATAGGAATTCCCCGGACTTGTAGGGTTTGGGGGCTGGTGTGATATATTTGAAAATAGTGACTCAATCCCTCCTTAGCACTACACTAACTTTGATCCACCACTTAACCTCTTTTTTCTATCCCTTTTTTATTTTGGACTTCCAAGTGTGATTTTTTTTTTATATTTTCTCTTCTTTTTCTTTTATTTTTCTTTTCTTTTCAACTTTGTTTATCTTTTTTTCATTCTTTTTCTTTCTTTTTCTTTCTTTTTCATCTCACACCACACCCGGTTACGTTCTTTTTTTACCTAAAACCAAACTTTTTATACCCAACACTCTTCTTTCTCAACCCTATACTGCCACCTAACTTAAGCATTTAGCATGAGTTGAGACCTAGTGTCCAAGGAGGAACAAGGGTACAAGGAAAAGTTAGAAACTAAATTGGGAAGGTGTTCGGATTAGACAAAAGAAAAGGTACAATTTTAGGCTCAAAATCAGAGATCAAAGGGTACACATTCAATATTTGGTAGGTCATTTAGTTCATAGTGGACTATTCATAAAAAAAGGCCTACGATCCTTTCATAGCCAACCATTCTACAGCATCATTAAGACCAATCTGGCAAGTTATATCTTGTACACACAAAGTAAGAATAAGTAATTTGATTTAGCTCACACACACATTTCACAGAGTTATGCTATCAACCACTAGTCTCAAATGCTATTTACCAATTACATAATGGTTACCATACAAATACATACAATGTGAAACTAAGATCCACAGGGTTAAACATATCAAAGACTGCAAATATAGACCAAAAATTTCGAAGAGGTACCATTTTTTCAAAACCAAACTAGATATGTACAAGTGCCTTTTTATTTGATTTCCCTAAGTCTTCCTATTCTACATACTACCTACTAAATAAAGAAAAATAACAACTAATTCCAAAAATATTGGTTCAACATAAAAAGAAATGCCTGCGGGAAAAGAACACAATAAGAAAAACCATAACGAATAATAAAGACCAAATACAACCCCTCCCCCCAAAAAAAGAAAATGCACAGCCCTCAATGCATCAGAACTAATGAAAAACACAGGGAAAAACAACATACTTGTGGTGCTCTAGGCGCCAGTATTTGGTGTATGTGATGAAGTGGGTGCAGATACAGCCCCCAAAGTCTTCGTACCAATAGGTGATGCATCAGTATCCACCACCATAGTTGAGGGGGATGAAGTAGAGGCTCGAACTCCCTGAGCCCTCATATGCTCCTCATACTAAAATCTAGTGGCTCTAGACTCTCTCATAGCCCTCTGTAAATTACACTCCTCTCTTGAATAGGGGCTCAAGTCATCATCCTCATCCTCCTCTTTAGACCTATTGCATGCATATCAGACAAAGGAAAAGAGGTCAACTACCTCCTCAACTGGTGGCTCCTCAGGAGGGGCTAGCATCTATCAAAACAATTGGAATACTAAAAGCCTGTAAACCATCCACATCAGCTCAAACTCTTACTAGGTCAGATAGTATAAGTTTCAGTGAATCCACCTGAACCAATCTTAATGCATCTATCACCCTCTAATCCAATGTGTCAATTTGACAATGTATTAACTGAATCTTAGAAGTCAGCAGAGTCACAACATCAACTATCCTCTCGTCATAAGTCTTATCCACGTATGGTTGCAGTGACTCTTCAAGTGATCTTAGTTGTCTCTCGGTCCAATCTGTCTACCTCATATATCTCTGCAGAAGCTCAAGGGTAATAAATACCTCAGATGTACCTACCCTAGGCTAGACAGTAGGACCAGTAGTAGATGTAGGCAATTATGCTAAAGTAGTAGTCAGCAGAGTAGTAAATGAAACAAAAATAGAAAAAGGGGTATACCTGAAAAGCCGCCTAAGTTGTAT
>JBDJHY010134046.1:0-13446 GCA_039654485.1 Withania somnifera
CTCTTATAATTCGTGGTTTAGAGCTTTTAAATCATGCTTCCAAAAAGAGCATTAGTATGTAGGGAACTTGTCTGTGAGGTCCAAAATTAAAATCATAACCAGAATTAGGATTCTCTAACATATGAGCCTCAACCTGACAGCCTCAACCTGACAATGTTTCATTATTGAGTTTAGGAATGCCATTCATCTATTGGCATAAACTATTAGAGATTAGGCTTAGATGCTAGTACCTTCAACGTTTGACATTGTCCATCACCTCAGACTTAACTTAGTGACCCCTTCAGTTCCACTAGTTGCACCAGATGCAAGTACCGTTAGAGTTTGGGAATCTATGAGAATGAACCCATCTGATTTTCATAGGTCTATATTGAGGGAGGACCCAAAGAACTTCACTGAGGAGGCTCTAAGGGTTTGTGATGTTATGATAATTTTTATGCTAAATGAGTTGATCTTCCATCCTACCAGTTGAAGGATTTGGTCAAACATTAGGTAGATCAGTGGAGGAAAAACGGGCTAGTTGGTATTATACCTCTAGATTGGTTAGAATTGTAGAAGGACTTCTTAGGCTATTTCTTAACAAAGGAGAAAAGGGAAGCTAGCACCAGAGAGTTTTTGAACCTGGAGAAAGGCTACATGAGCTTGGGATAGTACAAGATTAAGTCTACTTAGCTTTCATGGTATTCCCCAAGAATGATGTCAAATATATGAAATAGGATACATCTGTTCATTTGTCGACTCTTTCCTCATTTGCTGAAGAAAGTGAGAGAAGGTATGTAGGTTAGTAATATGGATATTGCAAGTCGATGGTTCAACTTGAGAAGATAGAAGGTGAAAAAACTAAGATGAAGGAGAATTTTAGAAGCTAAAATGATAAGACTGTCTAATTTGAGTTCACTCAACCTAGGTCAGGTAGAGGGAACAGAACAACCCATCAGCAGCTATGGAGTTTGAGGATGCCAACTCCTTTTTTAGCTAGTGCCCCATCTATGAATTTTAGGCCCCAATAGAATCAATAAGTTAGGGTATTAGAGTCTTTTCCTCAAGATAAAACTGCAGTAGGGCATATCCACCCTAGTAACAACAAGTGAGGTAACCATTTAGTTAATATTTAGAAAAGTAGAATGTTTGATTTGGATATGGTCATCCAAACCACATACTCAGAGATTTCCCTTCAGCAAGCTAGGGTACTACTACAAATTGTACTCTGGCTACCTCTTTAGTAGCCCAACAACTCATACATCCTAGTAAGGCATTTCATCCTAGAATCGATGACGGTCAGGCTTTCAATACATCATTCTTATACCATACTAGAAACTCAAAATCTCATTATAGAAACAAAAAAACAGAAAATGTTTCTTCCCATTCTAAGCAAATTGGTCCATGACTCTTGAAATGTAACCCCATAAATAGTGTTGTTGAGTCGTGAGACCATGAGTCATTTAATAACTTATTTATTCATGGCCACAAGTTGTGTTATGAACTAACGGGATCCTGACCCACTATTCAATAGCTTGATCTCCAACACCAAAAGATATTTCATAAGTTGCGAGGTGATGTACCACAAGTCATGGTGTGATCTCGTGGTATGATCCTAATATTCAGTATCCAAATCCTAGTCAATGACTCGACCCACAAGTTGTGACATGCCACACCACAAGTCGTGGGAATGACTCATGGTGTTTTACGATTATTTTCCCAAGTTATTTTAATTCTTTATCTAATGGTATTTTAGACAAATTTTTTTAATGGCCCTTGAAGCAATTCAATAGTCCCAATATCTCTTTTTGTTTATAGCATTATTTATGACTTTCCTAAGTAATTTATGACTTTATGGGATCGATAGTTTAGATCCATGGTAGTTCTATGGATTTAATTATTTCATAATTATTTATTTTCGATCCTTACTCAATTCAATGACCTCAAATCGCCTTTTGGTTGATTCTAGAATATCATTAACATGAAGATTTCATATATAGAGTGCTATAATTGGAATCCATTTTCATTCAGAACCTTACTTTTTAAAAATTAGGGATGGCAAAGGTTGAAGCATAGCGATTGCATAGTGGTGGGACGCGATTGGGAAGAAAAGCTGAGGTGGACAGCATCGCAATTTGTGAGGCCCTTCCTCGATTATGATGAATGCCTGATAGCCTATATAAATGGCTTTTTCTTTATTTTGATGATGTTTTCTATTTTCTTTTAGTTTTCTCTTAATGCAAAAGCCTATAACAAGTTAACTAAGAGGGTTTTGGTGTTTTAATCCATGGAATTATGTTCGGGTGGTTCTACGCTTAAATTTATTAGGTAATTCTTGTTATCATACTTATTGTAAAGTTTTCTATGGAATATAAATTTCTAGGGCTTATCTTTTGATTTTATCATTAAAATTAGCTCTATTTATATCGTATGATGTATGAGTTGTGCTATATGCATGGGAACAAAATATTGTCAGTTTTAGAGATGTTTGGGTTTATAGACCCGATTTTAGCTGAGTCTTTGGACCTACTATTTATATAGCAATATAGATCTCGTTTTATTTGCATTAACACGTTGGTTATGTTTTTAAAATCTTGCGTAATCCCAAGCTTAGTACGTCATTTTTGGCATTTGCAGCATACTTTTTGAGGATATGAGTCGAATCTAGGTAGGCTACAATATACTTTTTTCATATTGGGTATTAGTATATTATATGTATTTTAAAGTGCCAGCTTGAGGCTGGGATGATTCACTAGTTTTGCATGCGGTTGTAGGTCCCTCCATGGACCCTTCAACCTGTGGTGCTATACATAAGGTATGATTCTTGGTCGGTGGAAGGGTATATGGAGTAAATTGGTTAAGTTTATGGGGAATATTACATGGATCCCTCTCAAGTCGGGATTATTCCAGAGAATGATCATGATGACACTTATTTATAGGGTATGCAGTTCTATTCCTTGTAGGTTTCTCTCAATTATGGATTATCTCAGAGAGAAATACTACCGATAATTTTGTACGTGGTATACGAATCAAAACATCCCGGGTCCCACTTGATTCCGGGATTTTCCTAGAGAGGGAGAATGACAATAGTTTCTTTGTCTTTCCAGCACCCCCTAGCGGTTCATTGCTACCTGTTGGCTTACACTCCTTAGGACTTATAGGGGGAGTTCCATTGGGGTAATTTTTCACTTACATGATGATTACTAGCTAGGCATGATTTCTACTCTTTGGTATCATTAACAACTTTCCTCTCTATAGTTATTATTACATTTAGTAGTAGTACTTTATGTGGTTCTTATTCTCTATTTTGTCCCTTACATACATTGGTTACATCGGATCTCCAAGTATGTGTCGTTTGTTCATGATTTGTTCGTGGATTAAGTCTAGGTTGTATGCGTTGTCGGTAGCTTACTTTCATAATTGTTAGCTGATACTACAAATACTAATAGTTGACCCTTCACTGTACTTGCTAGCTATTGTTATAGATTTTTTGTTATACACTATGTGCTAATATGTTGTTCACTAGGATTGTTCTTGACCTTGTTTATGCTTACTTTTGCTCGGTCTCCCTTTGATGCCTACTAGGTACCCATTGTTTTTCATACTAATGCTACAGTTCTACATCTTTTCTTGAATAGGTCTTAGTATGAGATATCAGGGTGGATGTGATTGTTTGGAGTAGCTTGGTGAATTCAGGAGATATGATGAGCAGTTGGCGTTCATGCGGAATATTATCCTTCTGTTTCTATAGTTTTCCCACTTGGAGTATGGACAACTATTTGGTAGTTTTGCCCCATTGTGGGTTATATTTTGTACCCTTTTGTATATATATAGAGACACTCTATGACCACTATTCTAGGTCCTACGAAGGCACTTTGGGTTTTGTATTAAGTCTTTTATTTCTATTTCATCTCATTATCTCCTTTTTTTCACTCTTGGGATTCTTGGTACTGGCCCACCGCTGTCGCTTTGGGTAGAGTTAGGCTTGTCTACATATGAGATGTAGACACCATCAAAACCTAATTTTTAGGTCGTGGCAATCATGTGGTACCATCACTCATATATGAATAATTTTAGGCTATTTTAACCTTAATATAAATACAAAACAATTATATCTTAGTTTATTTCATACTTAGAGATTTCAGAAAAGAAATAGAAAATAGTTTCTCTCAAGAACGTACATATAAGCTCTAGCCTAGTGTTGAATTTCTTCAATTTCAACAAGGTTTTATCTAATGATTTTTCTTCAAAACAGGTATGGAGGTATTCAATGAGAGTTCCTTTAACTCTCATGACCAAAGTGTCCTATTTCTAAATAATTATTCGTGCTTTAATCTAGGGTTCAAAACCCCAAGTTTATGTTTTTTTATAGAATAGTCTTTATGATTTCAATTACGCAAATATTTTATGAATCTATACTTACAATATGATTCACTCATTGTTTTAATAAATTTATAATGAACAATAATGCTTAAACTTAGTTACTATTGTATTAACAAGAAATCATGATTTTAGCATATTCGACAAGTGAAATCACATTATAATTGCCTTGACATGAATTATGAACATTAAATGTCTTATCAAGATTTATGAAACAAGCATGATAAAACATGAAAAGAAAACTAAGTAGATCCAATTCTACCATCATGGTCTTTTTTTGGTTAGACATGGAATCCAACCGGTCATCAATGACCAGTATTAGACGAAGCATATAGATAAGTCCATACGGTAGATTTTAATGAGATATGAGCATAATGTATGTTTTAAAGGATTATTGAGCACCGAAAGGATTTAAATCTACCGATTTTTTGAGGATGATGTTTAAGTCTGCAAACTAATCATGTAATTCTAATCTAAGGATTTTTTTAGAATCCTTAGATTAGAATTACATGATTAGTTCTAAAAGTGGTAGGTTAGGGAGACCTTTTATGGCATGGGTATAACACCAGACTTTTTATTGATCATAGTATGGTTTATATCACTTTTTAGAAACTTTAACCTATGATTTATGTTTTAAAAATTAAACAACTGCATTGACTCAAATATGATTTATGTCTTGTTATTACATTTTGGAACTTGGTAAATGATTTATGGTTTTCATATTACTACTCTTTGGGGTATTTGCACAGTTTTTAGATTATGATATGACTTGAGATCTCAATTATTATTTTTTTATGCACTGAGATTCCTTTTCATGATTTGTTCATGTCTTATGCATACACTCCTATCAGTATATTCAATATATTGACCGTGTTTGTGGTTGAAGTTTTTATGATGTTGCAGATTCAGGTTATCCGCATGGTCAATAACAGTTGATATTGTTGAGCATCTAGGTGATTCCTCATAGCATCGAGGGTCAGAGTTACTTATTTCTTATTTCATGTTGTTAGCACAAAGTTATTATTTGAGGACTGACTGGGCGGCTTTCCCAGTAGTTTGACCTTTTGCATAGTAGGGGTTTCAAACATGTAGTTAGTAAATTGACAATCCTAGTATAACTCTTTTATGTCAAAGATTTTCAAATAATATTAGTTATTTTTCCATTATTATATTTATGTTTGATGATGTTTTTGCTATATGTTTAAGTGTATGATAAAGTCCAGATGTGAATGCATTGCTTGAGCTTATTTATGGGACCTAAGAATCCAATAACATCTAGGGGTAGCCTCAGGGTGTGAAAAAATTGGTATCAAAGCCAAAGGTTCAAGTGTCCTAGGGAAATATCTAAAACCGCATTTACTAGAGTTTCATTTTATGGGTTGATAGAATGCCACACTAATATTAGAGAAGCTATCAAGAGTTTAGAAAAAAGTATCACTTCTTTCATGTCTTCGTTCAACATCCTCTAATCCATTCTCTCTCCTTTCAGATAATTATGCCTCCTCGTTAACAACCATATCATCAGGCTAAGAACGCAGCCCAACCTACTCTAGATGCTCAAGTTGTGACAAGGCATCACCATTAAATTTTAGGATGCTATTTATCTATTGGCCCAAGCAGTCATTGCCCAGATCAGTCAAAAAACAACTACAATTGTAGCCCCAGTCGGAGCACCATTGCTGCAAAAGTCGGGGTTTTTAATAGGATGAGTTAGCTCGACTTTACTATCTTTAAGGTAGAGGAAGACACTCAAAATTTTCTTGATGAAGTTTTAAGATTCTATAAGTTATGTATATCAAAGGGGTGGAAGGAGTGGAGTTGGGATTATACCACCTCAAGTATGTGGCTTACCAATGGTATGCTTAAAGGAAGGATTGTAGGGTGGTTGTGCTACTTCATCTATTTGGGAGATGTTTGATGAAGACTTCCTTTATAGGTTCTTTCTAAGTGAGTTAAGGGAGGATTAGGTAGAGGATTTTATGAACCTTAGGTAGGGTTTTATGTCCATGAAGAAGTATGCCCTAAAGTTCACACAATTATCGAAATCTGCTCTTGAGATGGTTGCTAATCCGAGGGCTATGATGAGTATGTATGTATCTAGTTTAAATAACTTAGTTAAGAAAGAGTGCAAAATAATAATGCTGCTTAGAGACATAAATGTCCCTCGACTTATGACATATAGTTAGAAGATGAAGGAAAGGAAGTTGAGAGAGCGAGAAAGGAAGAATAAGTTGGCAAGGTTTAACTAGTATGGTAAGAGTCAAAAATAGGGATTTGATTGGGCCATAAGGCCTCATTCTCAATAGATATTTTTAGTACCAGCCCTATCTTCCTCTAGTACACCATCTTGGACATTTGTAAATTAGAAATTTAACAAAATAATGCCCTCCGGGGCTAGACTTAGGGTAATGATCTGTATAATACTATGAATTTTCTCCCTAACATTTAGTGTGGGAAAAACTGTCAGAATAGATGTTTATCTAAACAAGATGAATGTCTTGGTTGTGGCTAGATGGATCACTGAATGAAGGATTTCCCTGTGGAAAGAAAACAGAATCAAAATTTGAGCAGAGCATAGTCTATGATGTCAGAAGCACCTACAACATATACTGCTCAATAGGGTGGTACTTCATGTACCATTTTTGGTCAGTTCCAAAACCAGTTTTACATACCAGGGTCCCTCTAGGAAAAAGAAGAGTCACCTGACATTGTCACCAGTATGTTACAAGTTTTCACTATTGACTATTATATTTTGTTACACCATAAATTGACGTAAATTTTTGGGCTTAGTCATGTTTAGCTTTTTAGAGTTACTTTCAGTCTCTACTCAAGTAGGTGAGCTTATAATTGCTGAAAGGGTCTGTAGGGATTACCTAGTACCAATTCTTAGAAGAGTCACTTCTACAAACTTTATAGAGTTAGACATGATTGATTTTGATATCATTATTTGCATAGATTGGTTACACTCCTATTATTCTTTGGTCGACTGTAAAATTCGAATAGTCAAGGTCTAGTGTCTGGATGAGTTAGTTATAGAGTAGGTGGCAGTTCTATCGTACCTAGGGGTCATCTCATATACTACTTCAAAGAAAGGAATATTATATATAGAGGTTGCATTTAACCATTGGTTAGAGTTGAGGGATCCGAGTCCAAGACTCTCACCTTGCTGTCAGTTTCTGTGATTAGAAATTTCATAACAGTGTTTCTTGATGAACTTTCTAGTACCCTTCTTGTCTGGGAGATTGATTTCAGGATAGAACTTCTTCCTGATACACAACCCATCCATTCCTCCTTATAAGACTGCCCAAGATGAGCTTAAAGAGCTCATAGAGAAATTAACTGATATTTTAGACATGGGTCTGATCAGGCTCAGTGTTTAACTTTAGGAGCCCCTATTTTGTTCATGAATAATAACGATTGTTCTCTTCCTAAATGTATAGATTACCAGAAGTTGGATAGGTTCACCATCAAGATTAAGTATCCCATTTCCAGAATTAATTACCTATTCGATCAACTTTATGGTTCTAGTTGCTTTTGTAAGATATATCTCAGGTCCGGTTATCACCACCTCAAAGTTATGGAATATGATAGTACAAACATTTCATTTCAGATGTGGGATTTTTAGTTTGAGTTCAAAGTTATGTAATTCAGATTGACCAATGCCCTAATTGTTTTCATGGATCTTACGAATAAAGCATTCAAGACTTATATTTATTCCTTTGCAATCGTATTTATTGATGATGTCCTAGTCTATTACAAGAATGAATATGATCATGCTATCTATTTAAAGTCAGTCCTCCAAACCCTTCTAGATCATCAATTGTATGCTAATTTCTCCATGTATGAGTTTTGCTAGAAATCCATAGCATTTATTGGCAAAATTATCTCTATTGGAAGTATCTAGGTTGATTGTCAAAAGATACATAATGTGAAGAATTTTCCAAGACACACCTCTTCGCACGAGAATTTCTTGGGTTTAGCTGGGTATTATCAAAGGTTCATAGAGTGTTTTTCATCCTTAACTACTCCACTTACAATGAAGGTCTTGTTTAATTAGTCAGATAGTTATGAAAATAGTTGTAGAGAATTTAACTATAGGATGCAATTGACTCCACTATTGACCCCTCCAGAGGGTAATAAGGGGTTTGTCGTTTATGGTAATGCTTCTCGGGTTGGTCTAGGTTGTGTTCTTATGCAAAATTGGAAAGACATAACTTATGCTTCCAGATCACTCAATCTCCATGATAATAATTACCCAGCTCATGATCGTAATTTTGTTGTTGTAGTCTTTGCTTCGAAGATATAGAGACATTATTTGTATGGTGTTCATGTGATATTTTCACGATAATAAGAGTCTTCAATATGTGTTTAGGCGAAAGGAGTTGAATCTTCTTCATAGGATATGGTTAGATCTACTGAAGGATTATGATATGAGTCTGCTTGATCACACTATTAAGGAAAATGTGGTGGCTGATGTCCTTAACAGGCTTTCTATAGAGAGTTTAGCTTATGTCGGGAAAGGTAAGATAGAAGTTGCTAAAAATGTGCAAAGGTTTGCACATTTGGGTATTAGACTAGTTGATACTGATGATAGTGGTTTGGCAGTTCAAAATGCATCTGTGTCTTCTTTGGTTGCAGTGGTAAAATAAAAATAGAATAGTGATTCAGTCTTGCTTCAGTTGAAAGGTGTTGTGGGTAAGCAGAAACTATAAGTTTTCTCTAAAGGGGAGATAGGGTGCTCTGTTACCAAGGATGGTTGTGTGTTCCTGATGTTGATGGTTTGAAGGAAAAGAATCTACCTAAGGCTCATGGTTTTACGTACTCTATTCTTCCTGGTGCTACCATAATGTACAAGGATTTGAGAGAATTTTACTAGTGGAATGGAATGAAAAAGGACATAGAGAAGTATTGGTTGTGTCTCTATTGCCATAAAGTGAAAGTTGAACATCATAAACCAATAAGTGATATTTAAGACTTGAGATTCCTATATAGAAATGGGAAGTTATTAATAGAGACTTCATTACCAGTTTACCATATACCAAGAAACAACGTGAATATTTTTGGGTGATTGTGGATAGGATGACAAAATTATCCCATTTTCTTCTAGTTCATTAAAAATTTACAACAGAGGAGTATGGAAGATTATATCTTCAGGAGATTTTCCCTATGCATGATGTGCCATTGACCATCATTCGGATAGGGGTACTCAACTCACTACATAGTTCTGAATATTTTTTTAATAAGGTATGGGTTCTCAACTTCACCTTAGCACTGCTTTTGTCCGCAGAAAGATGCTCATGCTGAGTGGACTATCCAGATTTCGGAGTATATACTAAGATCTTGAGCAATTGATTTCAAGGGTAGTTAAGATAACCATCTACCTTTGATAGAGTTTGCGTATGATAATAATTATCACTCTAGTATCCAAATGGACCCATTTAAGGCCTTATATGCGAGGATATATAGATCATCTATTGGCTGGTAAGAGGGTGGTGACACTACATAAATAGGGCCAGATTTAGTATTTGAGGCTACTCAGAAGTTTTATCTTATTCGATAAAGGTTGAAGACAATTCAGAGCAGGAAAAAGTCCTATGTTGATGTTAGGAGGAGAGAGTTGGAGTTTAAAGTGGATAACGGGTTTTATTTGAAGGTTTTACTCATGAAGGGAGTAATGCATTTTGGTAAGAAAGGGAAGCTTATTCCTCAATATATAGGTCCATATAAGATTTTGAAGAGAGTTTTTCAGGTGGCCTATTAGTTGGATCCTATGACTGAGTTAGCAATAGTCTATCCAGTGTTTCATGTTTCACTTTTGAATAGGTGTTTGAGTTATCATTCATTGGTTATCCCTGATGAGAGAATAAACATTAAGGATAGCGTTACTTATGAATAGGTGCTCAGATTCTAGATAGGCAGGTTCATAGACATTAGAATAAGGAAGTTGGTTCAATTAAGGTGTTATGGAGGAATAAGGTTTTGGAAGTTTCTACATAGGAGGAAAAGGATGATATAATAAAGAAATATCCCCTTCTATATGTTTCTAGCTCCAATTTTGTATGAGGTAACTATTCCTGAAATTTTCCCTTCCTTTCAGTCCCATGATTTGAGTTGGTTGATATTACTTTCATATCTATATTATCATATCAAGTATACTCATTCCATGGTTAGTTCAGTCCAACATCAGGATAATGATTAATTTCAGCTTAGTCCTCATGATTATGTTAATCCTGACCTAGTCTAGCCAAATTTAGCCTGAAGCTCAACTTTAACCTTCATTCGAGGATGAATGACATCAAGGGGGATATATTGAAATACCCCATGATGGTACCATCCTATTAACTCAAAATTTAATCTTAAAAACCAAAACCATAAAAGTTTCTTCTAGGTCCCCATGAATTAAACTATGCATTGTGGAATGCAACGCTACGAGTCGTGTTGTTGAGTTATAGGAACTGGGAAGAAAATTGTCCAGCTTCTAAAAAAATTTTCTCAGGACCACAAGTAATTTAAATACTCATGGTATTCAAGTCCACAAGTCTTGGTATGGACTTGTAGGATCCTAACCCACTATCTAGTAGTTTGATCTCCCAGCCATGAGACACTTCTTGAGTCATGAGGTGATGGACCAAAAGTCATGGTATCAAATTATGGTATGCTCCGGACATTCAATATCAAAATCTCAAGTCACGACTTGACCTATGAGTCATTACTTTCGACACCACGAATCGTAGGATTGACTCGTGATGTTCTGTAATATTTTTCTCTAGTTATTTTGATTTTTTACCCAGAGGTATTTTAGACAAATACTATGGCCCCATCACTCATTAATCATCAATTTTAGGATATTTTACCTTAATATAAAGAGAAACACCCTATTCTATTAGTTTCAGACAAGAAATAGAAAAATAGTTTTTATCATGAACCTACATACAAATTCTAACCTAGGGTTAAAGTTCTTTAGTTTCACCAAGGTTCTACCCAAGGAATTTTCTCCAAAATAGGTACAAGGGTATTCAATGAGAGTTCCTTTCACTCTCGTACAATAAAAATCTTCTATTTTTAAAGAATTATTTGTGCTTTAATTTAGGGTTCAAAATCCCAAGTTTATATTATTTATAGAAATTGTCTATATGATTTCAAGTATGAAAATACCTTATGAATTTATCCTTATAGCATGATCTGCTCATTGTTTCCATGAAATTATATCAAAAAGAATGCTTAAACTTTGTTACCATACTATTGACAAGAAATCATAAGTTTTTTAGCATATTGGACAAGTAAAATCATATTATAGTTACCTTGAACTTGAATTTACAAACTTTACATGGATTATAAAGATTTATGAAACACGAATGATAAAACATGAAAAACTAAGGAACTCCGGCTCTACTATCATGGCCTTTTTCAAGTTAAACATGGCATCCAACCAACCATTAATGACCAATATTAGACAAGAAATCTAGACATGTACATATAGTAGATATTCATGAGATATTAGCATAGCGCATGTTTTTGGAGGATTATTTAGCACCAAAAGGACTTGACTCCATCCATTAGTTGAGGGTGATTTTCAAGTCTGCAACTGTGTAGCCAACATAAGTTTATGATTATGACTTATTTAAAGATCCTTAGTTTAGCATTATATGATTAGTCCTAGATGGGGAAGGTTAAGGTTACCTTTTTTGGTGTGGGTGTATGATGCTGGACTCCGCATTTCTCATAGTATGGCATATGTTGGTTATTAAAAACTCCTACCTCGTGGTTAAGTTTTAGAGCTAAAATAGTTGCATCGACTCAAATAAGATTTATGGCATGTTATTTAATTTTTGAACTTGTTAAGAGATTTATGGTTTTACAGCTTACTACTCTTTGGGGTATTTGCACAGTTTTCATATTATAATATGAGTTGAGTTCTTATCTATTATTTATTTATCCATTGAGAATCCTTTTCATGATTTATTCATGTCTTACGTGCACACTCCCATACTAGTATATTCAATGTACTAACCTTATTTGTGGCTGCATCCTTTTATGATATTACAAAACCAGGTCTTCATACTTATCCACATGTTCAATAACAGTTAAATTGTCGAGAAGATTGGTGAATCCTCATAATATTGAGGGTTAGAGTTTCTTCTTTCTTATTTCATATTTTTAGCTTAGATTTATTATTTGAGGACCGACAGGTGGGTTGCACCAACAGTTTGTCCTTTTTCTTAATAGAGGTTTCAGATATGTTTTTAGTATGTTAACAGTCTCAATATCACCTTTTTATGTCATATCTTTGCAAATAGTACTAATCATTTATTTATTATTGTATTTATGTCTGGTGATGCTTTCTATATATGTTTTTGTGTAGGACTAGGTGCAGATGCGAAGGGATATTTTGGGTGTGGATACTAAGCATTGTGTTATATCCAGGGTGTAACCTCGGGGTGTGACATGCTAGAACCAGTTGCATGCTTTGGGATCTATGAAGGATCAATAGTTCTAGCCAATTATGATCAAATTTATGTGTCATGACCATTCCCCTGATGTTTATGCATTGCTAGACTTTGGAGCTACCCTGTACTTTGTGTCACCATTTGTAGCCAGTCAGTTTGTAGTCAATTTTTAGAGTCTTTATGAATCCCTTTCTATCTCCACTCTAGTTGGTGATTATATCATACCTAAAAGAGTACTGAAATATTCGAGCGTCTTTCCTACAAAAAGTTATTCCAATAAATCGTATAGAGATCAATATGGTGTACTTTGATGTCAACCTTGACATGGATTGACTTCATTCATCCATTCCAAGATTAATTGTTGGACCGTTGTCTGATTTCAGTTACTAGATAAGCCAGTTCGCTAGTAGAAAGGTAGTATAATGGTTCTTAAAGGTCATTTTATATCCTATTTAAAATCTAGAAAGATGATATCGAAGGGGTGTATCCATCATCTAGTTTGGAATAAAGACTCCGATTTCAAGACCCCCAGTCTTCATTTGATACTTGTAGTTAGAAAGTTCCTAGTTATATTCCTAGAAGATCTACTCGGTGTTCATCTAGACATAGAGATTAACTTTAGGATAGACCTTATCTTAGATAC